>BLKR01010232.1:0-64122 GCA_011170035.1 Teleogryllus occipitalis
TTATGTTAATTGGTTCATTGAGGTTTTGAAGAAGCTAAAATTGCGTACGTATTTTTGAATTACCCCTAGAAAAACTAGAAAGGGAGGGAATCTCGTCAGCATACAAGCGAAGACACATCAAGTCAAGAGTTCAAGCCCTGAGAGAAACTGAAAGCATTGAGAGATAATGGTAACTGATTTTGCGTATATTTCATAATATTAACAATAATTATTATTATATGATTAAGTGTCGTAAAACTATTTGGTTCTTAAATAAAGTTAAAAAAAATAAAAATGTGGATATAATCAATTTGTTTTTAGGAAATATTAACAGTTAAAATATTCCACAAACTAGCAAATTGGAAAATTTTAAGAATTTAGGAAATTTTTACCGTTTAGAGTATTCCCAAGACCCGAAAACCCGACCCAACATCTCTCACCCGTAAGCCAACGATTTATTCTACCTTTATTCCTGGGACTGCAAGCAAGGGACCATCCCGGCATGCGCCTTAAGCGATTGAGTAAACCCAGGTAAACCTCAATCAGGATGGCGGCTTAAGGCCAAGACACAATACAAGTAAACAATTTCAGTGCACACAAAATACAAAGAAAGAAAAAAACGAAAGTAATTTGAATTAAATATTATGTCTAAATGTACGGCGCAGTTTGTAAGAGATGAAGAACTGGAACAGAAATATTGCAAATTAGTGAAACACATGTAGACAAAATTAAAAGCATATCATTATAATATTTTGAGTACATACAAATATGAGCAAATGCTCATGCATAATCACACAACAAAGGTACGCATACATCTGCATACTGTAATAAAAGTGACGTATAAGATGAAGGTTTGTTCTTCATATGTTATTTAAAAATGATTGAAAGAGTGTACGAGTAGATTATAGAGACATATAGCTAGGTTATGAGTTTATCATTTTTTAGTATTATGATAAATGTAAAAGTAGATAGGAGGAGGAATGATATTTTTGTGTGCTAAAAGATTAGTTTACTTTATAAAGCTAAATAGTTAGATAATAGTATGAAAATTGGAGGGAAGGGAGAATAAAGTAACCTAGGATGAAAACTAAGAGAGAACAAGAACAAAAAAAGAAAGAGCGAGGATTTCAGCTATCCATAGAGAGAAAGAGAGAGGGGGAGGGAGAGAAAGATAGGGAGGGGGAAGGAGAGGGAGATAGGGAGGGGGAGGGAGAGAGAGAGAGATATGAGACGGCGTCAAGGATGACATGGAAGTATTTAGTTAAGGAATGGGGTAGAACTTTGTACGATAGGTGGGATAGGAAAAAGTATAAGATATATCACAGTGCTGACGTAGTGCGGCGTCCACCCAGATCTAATTTTTGGCAAGCGAGCAGTGAGACTAATGTTATGTATTATTTTCATGGATCCAATTAGTGACTTCTTTTTTAAACTTGTGAAATGTACTGCAATTTTTTATAGTAGAGGGGAGATTGTTCCAGGCACGGATGGCAGTGACAGTGAATGATTTGCTAAACGCTGTGGTATTGTGATGCGGAATACAAATAAGGCGTGACGCTCGGGCACGATGTAGCTTCATAACCTGAAATCGTTGTGATAGGATGGTATGATGTGTACTGTTTAAAATCTTGTAAAGGAGGAGAAGGCAGTGGAGTAAACGCCTTTTATCAACGGTAAGAATTTTAGAATGGGCATAGAAGGTCGAAATATGATCGTATTTTTGAAGGTCGAAAATAAAACGAATACATGCATTTTGAGCTACTTGTATCTTACGTTGCTGTTTTAGATTTATGTCAGTTAGTAGGAAATCGCAGTAATCAAAATGAGGCATAAGAAGGGATGTTACGAGGGTCTGACGAGTTTTTATAGGTAAAAATGTACGCATGCGTTTTAGAACATGCAGGGACGCGAAGACTTTTTGACATATTTTATCAATTTGCACATTCCAGTTAAGAGTATTATCCATATACACACCTAAATTTCTCACGTCTTTACACCACGGTAGGGGAGTTCCATTTATGCAAATTTCAGGGAGAGCGGAGATTGATAACTTTTTTAAGGAGTTTCTGGAGCCGATTAGAAGACACTGAGATTTATTGGGGTTAAGCAGTAGCCCCAATGATGATGACCAAGAGGACAGACTGTGAAGGTCTTCGTTGATTTTTTGAGCAAGTTCAAAAACGCGAGAGGAGGGTCTGCTAATATACAATTGGAGATCATCAGCGTACATGTGATGACGACAATGTTTTATTGATTTGTCTATATCATTTACATAAATTAGGAAAGCAAGAGGTCCTAACACTGAGCCCTGTGCGACGCCGCGTGCTAGTGGCAAGATACCCGACACATTGTCACCGTACACAACATTTTGTTGCCGCTCCGATAGATAGCTGGAGAACCATTTGAGTGTGGATGAGGCACATCCAATGTTTTTCAACTTTGCTAACAAAATATCGTGGTCGACCGAGTCGAATGCCTTGCTAAAATCGAGAAGGACGAGAATTGTGATTTTACCGCTGTCCATTGCATTTCTGGCGTCTTCAATAACACTAAGAAGCGCAGTTCCTGTGCTTTTTCCGGGTCTAAAACCTGACTGGTTTGTATTTAAAATACTGAAATTATGAAGGTGATGTTCGATCTGCTTCCTGGCAATCTTTTCAAGAACTTTTGATATTGTAGGCAAGATACTAATAGGGCGGTAATCAACTGGCGTCGTAGGATTGGCGCTTTTAGGAAGTGGATGGACAAGCGCTGTCTTCCACGCCGAGGGAAATTCGCCGCTCATTAGTGAGAAATTAATTATGTCCACTATTGCAGGGAGTGCTACTTCAGCTCCAAGCTTCAGCAACTTTGCGTTGATTCCGTCAGAGCCAGATGCGTTTGATTTAAGACTCAAAATGATTTTAGTGACGTCTGTGGGTGTTACTGACGCAAAATACAAAGTGTCTTTAATATCAATATCAATATCTGTGCTCCGCAGCATAGATAAAGTTTGCGATTTTAGGAGTGGATTTATTGGCTGCGCGAGCGTAACAAAAGTATGATTTAGCAAATCAAGTGACACATTTATTTCTGTTGAATTTCGAATATTTCCAATACCTATAGTGCGCAAATTTTTCCAGAGCAATTTTGAATCACGGTTATTTTGAAAAATAGAGTGATAATATTTAATCTTGGCATTTCTCAACATTTGGGTTACACGATTTCTAAGTTTTTTATACGTAACGTGGTCGTTATAGTTCCTTGTTTTCCGAAAAACTTTGTACGCAGTGTCCCTATCGTGCATAAATTGACGGATTTCACTGGAAATCCATGGAGCTGCGGGACGTGTCACGCGTGACGTCTTTAGTGGAACATGCCTATTTACAAGTTCGTTAAACATTTCCGTAAATACTGCTACTTTGTTATTGAGCGAGGTTTCATTTAGTACAATATTCCAGGGGACCGAGAATCCATCAGAAACGAAGGAATTTGCATCGAAGTTCTTATAATCTCGATATTTTATTATTTTTGGTGTGTATTTGGGACACTTTAAATTATATGATACGTAGATAAGATCATGTTTAGATATTCCCGGGACGGAAAATTGTCCATGAGAACGCGCTCTTGCAGGATTTGACACTATGATATGATCTATCCATGTTTCAGTATCTTTTGTGATGTGAGTTGCCTTTAGGGGAAGAATCGTTAGATTCATATTACGAAAAAAACGAGCAAAGTTGTCAGATGAGGCAGATTTTTTTAATAGATTACAATTAAAGTCACCCATTATAATAATGTCGTCATATTTAGTGACACAGGAAGCGAGTAAGTCGTCTAGTTCGTCAATGTTGCCTGATTTGGGAGGAGAATATACTACCGCCAAGAGACATTTTTTGCCTGCGAGAATAACTTCAGCAATTAAGTATTCGATGAAGTGGTCTTTATGATTTACTGAAGAGAAAATAACTTTGCAGTTAATGTCATCACGTAAATAGATACCGACACCTCCGCCATGGGCAGCAACGCTGGATTTTCTATCAGATCTCCAAAGCCGGTATCCGGGGACTTTAACGGTTTGAGAATTTAATGATTTTTTGAGCCATGTTTCGCTAATGAGGAGTGCGTGAAATTTATGTTTTGTTACAATTTCCTGAATCTCGGAGTGATGACAAAGGAGAGATTGTGCATTTAAGTGCGCGACGTAAAAACAGTTCCTAGAAATACACGGCGTGCTGTCTACAGCAGCCGGGGCTGACAGGGAAGGGGGGTGGACAAACGCAGGTCGAGACGGCTGTGGGGTGGGGAGGGTACTTAGCATTGCGGTACAACGGGAATTTCCTAAAACGCCGCCGACTGCTTATGACTCAGAAGGGAGCAAGAGGTGGTTTAATGAGAGATGTAAAGAATAAAGAAAGGGTACAAGTAAGAACGAGTGAGAGGGAGAGAGAGAGAGAGAGTGAGAGAGAGTAGGAGAATGCAAGGAAGAACGCTTTCCGGAGAAAGGAAAAAGGAGCGCCCCGAAGCTATTGTATTGAGTTAAGCTCAGACATCGTTTGGACGCGGAAACGTCTGTTACCTGTGTTAATTACTATTTGACCGTCTTCTGTCCAGACATTCCGCAGCTGGAACCGCGAGATCGCAGCGTGCAGCACGGCCAGACGCTGGTGCGTGAGGTCCTCGCGAATGGTGATTTTCTGGCCTTTTAAAAGCCTCCTCGACTGGAAGACCTGTCGCCGTTTCCTGTAACTCACAAACTTTACTATAATGGGCCTATTTTTTCCAGCGAGTTTGCGACCGACTCTATGGCTTCTATCAATATCATTAAGAGACAAGTCTACACTTACCTTTTTGGCCACATCAATGACCATATCGTCGGTGTTTTCGCCATCCTGCTCTTCCAGGCCAAATATACGCAGACAATTCCTTCTGCTGTACATTTCCAGCTGGTCCGTTTTCAGCTCCAGCTCTGTTTTCAAATTGCGAATCTCTTGATCGCGGTCTTCAATTTTTTTCTGCAACGACAAAATAAGATTTTCATTGAAGGCCATCGATTCTTGCAGCTTCGCAGCCACTACATCTGTAATAGTAGTGGCAAGGGATTGCAAAAAGCTCTCCGAATGAAGAGTCCGCTCCAAGACCGCGTCAACCTCGGCCTTGATTTTGGCCTGCAGGTCGGCGTCGTTCTCGTTGCGGCTTACCTTCGGAGGCATAATAAAAGGAATTGACGCAAAAAATATACGGAAGTAAAATGAAATCAAAATTTCTTACTGGCAACTAGAGTACCGTGAGAAAAAAGAGGAAACGAGAAAAATTTATGAAAACGATAAATAAGTAGCAGAAGACAGATAACTAAAGACAATTTGGGGAAGAAAAAATGTACAAGACTAATACTTTAGTGTTTTGAAAAGCAATAAATAGAAAGAGAATATAGTAGAATGAAAAGAGATAAGTCAAATTTGAGAGTTAATAAAAGTAATAACAGAAATAATACTTATCTGTCAGAATTTCACTGCTTTCACAGCTTGCTGCGGGCTCCGTTCTCCGGGAAAATATGCGGCCGACGACTACCTGCTTGAAAACTACCTGTAGATGAGCCCGGAGCGCTCCAAGAGACGTCTTCACAGCACGAAGGACATGAATAGACTGACAACAACATTATTATACTGACAATAACATTATTACAATATTATAATTCTTAATAATTACTATTATATATATTTTCGAACTATTTGCATTCGGTTGCCAGCATTTGTGGGTTGTGAAATGTACATGCCAAACAAATCGTCCAATGTTGTTTTAACAATGCCGCTCTGGCAACAACGGGCAGAAGTGACGACCAGCATCGCCATCGCCGCCGGTGGATCGTATTATTAACTTTTAATCTTTTAAGGCAAAAATTTAATGGCCGAATTTTTTTGTCGGATGTGTTACGATTTGTAATGAGTTTTACATGTGATGACATATGTGTTAATATGGAGATAAATCGCGGTATTATATTACACAATCGTTAGTAAGTGCGAGAAAGTACGTGCTGTTGTAGTACAACTAGTTTTACTTATATTTAAAAAACGGTGCAACGTATGGAAACAGTTATAAAATGATATTTGTGATCATTGTCTGTACGATTCTTTGTTACTATTTCTTCCATTCCTCATTCAAGTTAATTGCTAGCGCATTCTTTAAACGTCTTAATTCCTTTTGTTTTCTATAAACTTTGGCTTCTAGCACTTCAGATCTACGTTTGACAACAGTATTGTCATAATAGAAGTTGCAGAGAATTAAGTTTACTTTCAAATGAGCCATATTTTCTACTCTATTTTCTAATGAACGAAAGTTATAGAATTTGGTGTCCCGTTTTTTTTGTTAAAAAACAACAGAAACTTATGCGGCCTGCCCAATGCCATAAATATCTCTTTAGTTTGCAATTGGAGGCTTCCGCGGCCAGGTTCATTAGAAGGCTCTCGGCTGTGCAGGTGATGCCGCGTCGAGGACAGTGATGACGAAGACATACTTGTATTGAGACAGGTCGCAAAGAAGAGACGTGTGACTTGAGAGATGGACGTGTGAGTTCCGTGCGGGTATCAAATCAACGGAGACGCGACTTCATCGACGCCCCGAAAAGCCACCGGAGATCTTCTGCTGGAGCGCTCAGCTGATGCTGCCAGGTCCGGCCGGGAGCGAAGGCATTCACCCTTCCTCCTTTCTTCTTTGCGCCAGCTGCCTATAGGGACTGTTTCGAGGAAATATCCATCCGCAGCTATATGTTATGTGAGCGGGGTCCACAGCTGACCTATGTATGAGATATCGGATATTAATAATTAGAGACTACTGTACCAACTACAGAACATTGTATTTCAGTGTCTCCAAACACACTCAAATGACAAAAAGCTTCCTATCCCTCCTACAAATCAAGTAGGGAAACAAACTCGCCGGTTCCTGGTAGAGTGGCGGGATCTACGGATGTCAGGACACAATTCTGGGAGGCGAATACACAGGCGTGCGGTCAGAACCTCGGAAAGTAGGATCTAGAGGTCCTGCCAAAACCGCTTCCCCCCAGTGTATCTCCGATCGGCGACTACCATCGGGAGCCGAACTGTGAAGCTCATGGTAAGAGGTTTACAATATCGACCAACACATCGTGATATTCTTCAGCACTCCAGCCCTGAAGAAGACCACGATTGACCACTGAAAAGTCAGTATCACGACCCTCAACGCGGCGTTACCCGGACAGCGGAGAGCCTTGATATCTTGTTTCACGACACATACCTCCAAAATCTCACCGTTGAGGATACACCCGACTAGCATTGTTCTTCCTTCATGAAAACAAAGTCACATCAACCCCCTTGATTAAACCTCTGCCAATTTCAATCACAAAAGCTCATAATTTCATAAGCACACACTCGACGTAAATAATTATTCCAGTCAACAACAATGTTATCATCTAGTATCTCCATTTCATGTTTCCAGAACGCAAGGGCAGTCAGATTTCTTGTCCATTCATAAATAAATCTGACTATTTTTAAGAAAGGTAGGGTACTTTTTGTTAACTGTAAAACCTTTAGAGGTCTAGCAAATTCTACACCAAATTCTTCTTACCCCCAAACAATGTTCATATAATAACTTTTAACCTCTTCTCTGTTTCTTCAGGATGTGATCTTGAAGGAATGTAAATGCTGATTGCTAATCAAAACAAATTGTACTCATTCGAAAGAGATCACATTTGCTGCCATTGCCGTCATTCTAACGATATCACCATATATTAACAACAATTCACCCATGCTATCAAACGAAATATTTCTTTTACACCGTGAACTATGTGAACAGAATACCGTCGCTCCTGCCACCCGTTCTTCGCTTTTGTCTACCGATCTTACAACGTGGAATCATTTCGTAACGAAAAGAGATACGAACCCCAAACATGTAATCGAATTAAGAGAAAAAAACAACAAGCTTGTGTAATAAACTAAATTAATGTGTCTTATTTACACCATGGTCTTATTCCTTATCGCACCAAATCGACTCCAATGTCGCGAGATTGGTGAACGAATGCGAAGAACGAGTGACTGGAACGAGGGCATTGTATCGAAGTTCAAATTAGCACGGTACGTTTTCATTAATTAAAGAAGTATCTTGACATAAAATTCGTCGGACAAACTCAAGAATATTTTTGTTAATCGCACAGACCAAAGGCCGAAGCCTCTTCATGAACTTCGTCACGCGTAACGAAGCGTCAACTGTGCCTTAAATGTTTTCCAAAAAGTACTTCCGAATAAAAAGCTTTGGACATACTTAAGTTTTTTTGTTTTTTCTTTGTTAATCGCTTAGGCCGAAGACCGAAGCTTCTTCCTCAAGCTGGACACTCGTAGCGAAGTGTCAACTCGCCTAAAGTTTGACCTTATACGTTCTGCACGATAAGGAAGAAAAATCGAATTAAAGGGGGGTGCTCACCTTGGGGATACATGATTGCATAATGTTCGGAAGGAGAGGAAAGGCGCTTGGTAACAGAAGTGCACCACTGAGGGGCAGTAGGTTCTCTCTAGCAGCTCGCTGCTATATTTTTCTGTATGATACCCGAAACTTGGATAAATAAATATTCTGAATTAAGACTTAACAACTTCAAAGTCCCATCTCCTTTAATGTTGAGGCTACGAATTTAGCTTGAGTATTTTGGGAGAGCTTCTGCAGATGTTCGTGTCGAAAGAAGACTCCTATCGTCTTTTAATCCTTTGACACAAGAGAAAGATCTGAAAACAAGTATTTAAGAACTATTAGTTTACCTCAGCGTAAGATTTATTGAGTATTGAAGTTGTCAGTGTTATCTGTCTGGTCGAAACAGAAAGCGTTTACTTCTGGTTTTTCTCCCGTAGTTCGTGGGTCTTATTGTCATTACGCGGAGATCGCGGAGATTGTTGTTTCACGGAGACTGCAATGCTGTGAGCTAGGCACCTACCAACGTAAAAATCTAACTTTCAATATAGCCAAGATGCGTATTACTTAGCTTTCTTACTGATGAGGCGATGTTTTGTGAAACTGTTCGGCTGCAGATTATCAAACAATTGAATTTCTTTAAAAAATTTTTTTTTTTACTTGGAAAGATGTCAGATTCTCAGAATTTGTCGACAATATGCTAGTCTAGCTTCGCGGCTTCTCCAGTAGCTGGCGCGATCTCCCGGGCATCTTTGAAAGCAATTCAGTCCTTCCAAAGAGTTTCATGCGAAAATGAATCCCCTTTCTTTCTGGAAGTCAGCCCGCGGTTTTTAGGGAAAAATTAACCGAGACGAACGCGGGATGTTTGAAACGTATACTTTTAGCTGTTAATTGGCGCCAAAGAATTTTTATCGATGATTGAATTCCAAGTATGGCGCCAAAGAATTTGAATTAATTTAGCCGCTTATGTACCAACATTTAATGTCTTGAACAGATATTCAGCCCTCCTGAAAGCAGAGATAAAACAAAACACTAAAACGGTAATTTACATTTTTTTCTTTCTCATATACGTACGTATATACGCAGTAATATACGTAGTGTAGAGAAAGTTATGTAATGCTGCAGAAAGTCGATTTCGAGATTTCAACGGAAAATACACGTTTCGGGGTCCCGATACCGAAAAAAAGTTGTTTTTTGTTGTTGTAATGCCCATCTGTAAACACTAGCGGCTAAACCATGCATAGGATCTTTTCCAAATTGAAGAAAATCCTGTCGATCTGGCTCTAGTTGAAGCTTTGAAAAACTTTCTTTAAAATTTGGGGGTAGTTTACATGAAACGCCCTAACCTTTACAAAATTTTCTCAAGAACAGCTCCAAATCTTTTCTTTAAATTTCTCGTAAAAATGGAGTAAAATACACTTATAAAGGTAGCATAAGTCCGATTTTCACTGACAACTCTTAATTTTTGATAATTGCGAAAGTTTAAAATTTTTTCGAGTCTTCCTAAAACTATAAAATCGAAGATAGCAACTTTTCTTTCAAATGAAATTCATTGTCCATAATCTGTTAGCTTTCTTAAGGTCATGTACAGTTTTTGAAAGTTTCAATAGTTTTCGGGCACTATTGCGAGCAATATTTGCAATTTAAAAAATAACAAAAACAAGATTTTCTCAAAAACAGTTCAAAAAAATTTTTTTTTGAAATTTTGGTAGGGATAGTGCTAAATGTACCCATTTATGGAATAAAAATGCTTGTAGTTCTGAATCCTTTCAATAACCAAGGATGAAATGTAGGAATAAAGTACAGTACCTATGAGTATTTTGGTTTTGGAAAATTAAAAAAAGACGAATTTTCACAATCGATTTTTAATGATTTTTACCCACTTATGCCCTCTATGACCTTGAACAATTTTTTATTTGCAATTTTTTCTATTGCTTGACATCAGTAGATAGTGTTAACAAAATTCTAGATGAAATTTTATATTCAGTCTTAGCTTGGAGTTTTTTATTGCAACAAACCTGGAAAATTTATTAAAATTGTTAAAAAAATTGAATTATTTTTAGAACAAAAAAAATAACATTCCAAAAACATCCAACATTTTTTTTCTTACTTTTATATCATGCAGAATATGAAAATATAATTATTTACATGATTTCCGAACCTCCAATATTTTTTTTTTTTCATTTTGACAAAGAATGTCCCATATATGAATTATATTGCATTTCTGGAGCTTCCTAGATCACTGTTGAGTGATATCACTCACAACTATTTACTGCGATGAATAAAAACAAGAGGGGAAACATGAATTATATATTATTTATTTTCATTTTACTTTCTGTACATCTATTACATTTGCCTTACCTCAGGTCAAATGAAATACATCATTATTATGCAAATTTAATCCATGAGCTCTAGTCAATTCAGGAAAAAACATTTGACATCTTTCTTTTTAATTTATTTTGGGATATGGATTTCCTCTCATGCTTGATTCTTGGAATGCACTAGGTGTATAATGTCAATGGTTGTCATGGTTTCTGAATACTCAAAAATGAATGAAACAGAAGAAGGGAAAAAAAGAAGAAAGAAAGAAAAAAATGTTTGTTCACTTTGAGAAGTGCACAAATTAGTCACTTATTTTTACAAAATAGCTGGAAACTACAAAATGAAAATAGGCAAAAGAAATTGTGATTAAAAACTTTGAATCACATGTTGACAGACGCCATTACAAAACACCTAACATTTCCACGAGAGTATTAACATAATATTAAAGAAGAAGTCACTATTTATTATTATTATTCCTAAACAAACATTGGAGGAAAAGCCTCTTTGGTTCCCTCTAAAAGACCAAGATATACAAAAAATTCTTGATTATAATGCAAAATACTGGTGGTCTGAGTAGCAAATTAATTACATTCAAACTTCACTTAATAATTCTATCATCTGTACTGCATTAGCATTGTCCTGGCCACTTCAGCATGTCCTGAAAAGATAAAATAACATTAAAATCTATACAATAATTTATTGTTTTTAATCCTCCACAGAGATTAACAATTGTTTAGCTTATCAAGCACTCTTAGCAAGAATGCTTACCCAAAACAAGCACTTCATTCACAACATCAGAGCTTTCCCTAAATGTATCATAACAAAATATTATGCAGCATTTATTATTTAAAAAAAAAAACAGAAATAAATAATGCTAACTTATTTTTCATATAATAGAATCCAGTGTTTTTGAATGTGGTACGTCCCACACAATTGTTCATTTATAGTTATAGCTGATGATTAGAGCCCGAAAGTACTGTAGGCATTTATTTTACCTAATTTTTTTTCTTTTTCGTATTAGGTTATTAAGAGATATTTTCAGTCAAAAGAATCGTATGTATTGACCATGAAAAATTGTTCCAAAATTTATATTGTGTTTATTGACCATGAAAAATTGTTCCAAAATTTATATTGTGTTTGTTTCAACTTTTTACTAAGTATGAGCAAAATCTTTTTCATGTGATACTTTACAAATAAATTTTGTTCCTGATTTTTGAAATTTATTCTAAATTAAGTCTCCTTAGGAAAATAGTTCATGTTCCATTTGCATTGAATTGTTCTTGAAAATAAGGATTCAATCATTTATCAATCTACTTAGAACTTAAGATAGAGAAGTACCTTTGACTCCGGTTATAATGAATATCTGGGGACTAACATTTTTGGTTCACCATATCTGACAATTCCAAAGTATAATGTGGGAATTCGGGGTGCTTTGGCACAAGGTTGACAGTCATGATCCTACATATACCACATAGCTTCTATAAGCAAGGTGGTATCTCCTACTAGCAGGGCATCGTCCCAGATGGGACAAGCTCCAAGTATCCGACTGGTCTCCTGATATGAACAGGAGTTTGTTGCTTGTGTGTAAGTGAGGGGTGAGGATAGATCAAGGAAGAGGAAGGAAAGATAGTCAATGGTCTGTGGCCTATTTGTTAGGGAACACCAGCATTCACTTGGTGTTGATTGGAGAAAACCATAGAAAACTATCAATCACAGTAGCTGGCCACTAGAATTCTCCTCCAGACAGCATCTGAATTTAATCTATTTATGCAGCTTGGGTTGAAAATCCTGCCACCATCAATAGTGGAACCCTAGGATCTTCCGGTCAGAGGCAGTGCAGTAATATCAATTGATGGCCTGAGCTGCTTTGGCTAGTGGGCTTGATGAAGAGAGTGCTCTGGTTTTAACAATGGAAAAATGAAGGATATGATGGGCTTGATCAAAGAACAGAGAAAAAATTTTGCTTTCCTATTTAATTAAGTCTTTAAGTAAATTAGTCATATAGTAAACAATAGTCATAATGTTCCAAGAAATCAAAAAATAGATTCTGTTTAAATATAAGAAAAGACTGATTTGAAATACTTAATTTTGAAACTTCCGAGATTGCTCTAAATGATATTCTGAAGGGTCAAAATATGATCAACTTGTCTGCATTTATTTGTTCAAATAAAACATTGAAAAATTATTTGCTTTAACAGTGATTGTTTCCCACCTGCAACTAATGCCAACCTACCCAAAGGACTGTGCCAACCAATGCTACATGTGGATATCATTGGCTCAGTTTGACTTGATGGCTGTTAAGGACTTTGAAAGATGGACAGTAGAATATTCTCAAATAAAAAAGTACCAGTTGCATAACTGATATATATTTTTGTCGACACAATCAAACTTGTCATAACTAATCTGGAGTTCAATAAAAAAAATTAAAACCTACCAACTTGTGCTGAACAGTTCCAGACTCCCCTACAGTTTTTCACCTATTACTAGTTTTTATTATTTCAGACACAGTAAAATATCCATATCAAAATTTTAATATTATTGTAGTTTCTTCACATTTAATTTTACATTGCTCACTCCCTCTCAATATGTAGTGCAGTCTTAACACCCTGCAAAATTTCTTATACTGTTGGAGCATTGAAGGTACAGCATACCCCATGGGGTTTAAATCACATTATCTTAGGCATGGGACATCTTTTTTATTTTATTTTTTAAATAAATGACATTATGTTACAATTTTAAAAAAAAGTCTGTTTATCTGGCCTATAATTTTATATGAATATTCATCACAGACAATACAAACTTATGTAATCAAAACTTTGCAATATCCAGAAACAACTGTATTTCATTGCGATCCCCGAAAAGTATCAGCACCAGAATCAACCCAATTTTCACTTAATTCAGGTTATTAGAATTCTAATATACATCAACTACTTTGTACATTACTATTATAAAAATAAATTAGACTAACAAACATTATATAATATTAAATTGAAAAACACTATTACCATTCATGCAACTTCAAATTCACAAAAAGCTATCTTACCTAATTGAAGCTCAATGTACAAAAATAGCATAATCACATGAATGGGCACATCACGAACATTATTTCTATTTGCCCAAACCTGGAAAAACAAATAATTAATCACATTTCTGAAATACTCACTTATTATTTATTAAACATGAAAAAGAAGTAAAATTACCTGCTTCAAAGTTTCTCCAGCTTTGTCTAATTCCCCACGTATAGCAAATGCAACAGCTAAATTATACAATATAACCGATTTTGCAGTATGGAGTGAAGTGGGATACCATGCTAAAATCACAAAAATAGTTTAAATAACAATGATGTATAAAACTGATGTAAAAATAATGAAGAAGAAAACAAATGATGTAAACACACACTGCATCAAGCACTAAGCAGAGAATCCCTGTAGAGAGAGGAAAAAAAGGTATCCATAATGAAAAGAGAGTAAAAATCTATATGCAATGTTTGAGGGAGAGAAGAAAAAATGCATTTAGGATTACCATTAAATATTAGTTATTTTTGTAGGATAATTCAAAGAATTTAATTCTATTATATACATAGAAAACTGTAAGTCTTACATAGTGTTTTTTCATAACCGGATTCTTGACATGTAATTTGATTAACAGCAGTATAACATTTTTTACCTAAAAATGTTACTACTTATGTTTTTACTTTTAAAAGATAAGGTAATGACTTAAATTTTGGAAGTAAAATTTTGGAAAAAAACATGATCTTGAAGATTATAAATCACATGAAACTATTAAACAACCAACTACAATTTTTTAAAGAATATATTGAAGATACATATAAAAATATGGCATACATAGTCAAAAAGAAGGAAAGAACAGTAAAATAAAAATAAATAATTTTTCTGCTAGTTTCTTTAGAGAAGGTTCTTAGGAACTCAGTTTCAACAGTTATAATTCCAATATTCTCAGAGATGAGAAGAATAAGAAAAAAAGGGGGCTTTCTGTCTCTGATGATGGAACTCTGTTTTGGAAATTAAGATTTCCATTAGAGAGGAGTTTTTGGTGGAATAATACAATTTGTTTCTTTGTAGTATCTTTTTACAAGAAATTTTCAAAGATAGCAGTGCAGGATAAAGTAGTGTAAGCTAGGTCTGTAATTTCTGAAAAATGTAGGTTAAAATTTTCAATTGAATTTCAATACTCATAAAAAACAGACAGACCTATGTACTGACATTTCATTACTGCTCCTAGATATTATAAGTTAAATAATACATATTGATGTTTAGTTGGTCCAGAGGCCAAGGCTGCTAGGCATGAGTGCAAAGACAACCAATTTAGTGGGTCTTAGGTTCAAGTTCCTTGTAGGCATGGTTGTTTACCGAGTATTATGGCATGTTGGGCTGCCCTACCCTTCAAGCATCACCTTTCTCAAGACATCCCTTTATTCCTGGCTCATTTGAGCGGCATAGGTTGTGTTTCTCACACCTGAACGGTGCCATTCCTTAGTGTCTGACTTCCCACTAGTAATAGAGTGGGGCTGGTGACACCATGTAGCATTCAAAATGATCCTATGGGACATGGCAATCCACTTCCTAGGCACAACCTACGATCCTCCACTGGCTAATGGCTGGAAAGTAGGGGCTGTTCAAAGATTATGCTAATTTTGGATTTAGTAACTATTCACCAAAAACTCAGTCCCATGGGTCACTTCAGTCAGAGTGGGGTGTTAACCATTTTAAGTGAGATGGTGGTTGTGCCTGGAGATTACCCAATTTCAGTTGGTGGGAGGTAATGATACAATCTAAGCACTGGTTTCTTACATGACTCACAAGAGTTGAAGGGGAAAAAAGTACTTATACTCATACATATTGATGTTTAACACAATAAGAAATGAAATCTTCAGAAAATGCAATAGTGCACTTACATCTCAAAGGCTTCACATCCTCAGGTGCACTGTCAGTCTTCTCCTTGTCTTGTTCTTTGTCAGATGAAGGACACATCATGGAAAGATCACTAATGAGATCAGGATTCAAGTGATCAACAGCATCAGATATTTTGTCCATTAAAATAAGTGCTTCTGCACAATAAAGGTGACCTAGCATTCTGAAAGGACGTGTATGTAAGCAATATTGACACGGAAGAAAGCAAACATTTCTGAGAGTTAAGAATCTATATTCATATCAATATATTATTATTAACAACACTCTACAGAGAAGCCAATCAAAAATATTTTTATTGTCCATAGAACTAACCTACTTTACACCAAGTTATAGTTACACTGTCCCCCCCCCTGAAGTACTATCTTTATAAGAGAGAAACCAGGGATTTTAAATTTTTCAATTGAAATATTTTTTTGTTTCTGCTAAACTTACTAATAAAAGTTGAAGGTGTTACTACTTTTATGACAGCTTAGATCACATATCCCAATAAAAATGATAAAACAGTCTTGTTTTGTTATTTCTTGAAATTTAACCCAATTCTCTCTCTTAATACAACAGATATGGGCACGAAACCCTCACTCCATTCATTTGGTTGAGGAGAAAATATTATTAATGATAATTTAATGGACACTATCCATACCTGTGAACTCCAGAAAGTTTGGACTGTGTAAGTAGCATCTGGGCATGACCCAATGCTACAATATAGTCACCTAAACAGAGTGACACATAAGCGCTAGCAGCAAGCACAGAACAACGAAGGCTATCAACTTCTTGCAATGAGAGAGGTGAGGATGGTCCAGCATACAACTTTCCTGGATGTGTAGGGACAGGGGGCACATCATTGCCTTCTGTACTAAGTACAACAGGTTCCTCTGTCTGTGGTTCAGGCAACAATAGCAAAGCATTTCTTAAACAAAGACCTGCAAACTCTATAGTTGCCACTGGAATGGCATAAGACTGTCCTTCACAATTATATTTGGAATCATTGGAAAGTTGTGATGTTAATATGACCTTGCGATGTAAACCACTTCCGATAATTATCTGTGTCAAATCTTTTCTTCTAGCTGGGATGTCAAAGTGAGATTCGTTATCCTGGAAAAAGAAAAATAAATTAATCAGGGAACTCTGCAGATATAAGTAAGTCATTCATTCATCCATATCCATTCATTATAGGACAGTTTTCATTTCGATGAAGTTAGAATTCTTTCAATTTCCTTATTTCAAAAATTTAAAATGTGAAAAACTGAGAAGTGCAAATTTTCAGAATGATTACACAATATTTATTCATTCCACCTTACAGAAGAGAGTGGTATTGGCCAAAAGCACTAATAAAACTTAGTATTGCTTTGGTAGTCAACACATTGTTAATGATAATATAAACCAATGCTTTTCTGCCATATTTTCAATAGCTTTTTATTAAAAAATAATTTTTATGCATGAAAACAATTCTCAACTGTAGTTTCAAGTGAGCTCTTAACTAGATTTTCACAGGTTACCTACAGTCTTGGTTTCTAGAAAGAAGAAAAGAACACAAAAAAGTAAGTTAAAAAAATTTGTGCATTTTTGCGTGGGTTAATAATGTTTAATTCCTCTGGAAATATATGTACTCACTTTTTCTTTATAATTTAGATATAATGAGAGGGAGAGGGAAAATATTCTTACTTTGCTAAAATAACCACCACCATAACATGTACAAATGCTATTATGGACTGGAGGATAAAATGAACATTTTTGAATTGCATTGATTCTCAATGGGTTTTACAAT
This sequence comes from Teleogryllus occipitalis, assembly GCA_011170035.1. NCBI lineage: Eukaryota > Metazoa > Arthropoda > Insecta > Orthoptera > Gryllidae > Teleogryllus > Teleogryllus occipitalis. The sequence continues at coordinate 17,407 of BLKR01010232.1, forward strand.
GTCAAATTTTTTGGTTTCTGTTTACCAAATTTACATTAATCACATCGGCCAGTCCAAAGTCGGATCCTGAAAGTATTTCAGGGGGATGGGATAAATTTCAGTTTGGATTCCCCTGTATATATTTTTGAATTAAAAGTTAATTCATGGTTAGCTTGAAATAAAAAAATGTAAAAATATATGTATATAGGGAATAATATTTTATATATGATGAGGTCTATAGTGGATTAAAAAAAAATTAAATTAGTAAAATTTTTTTAAAATGTTGGCAGGGAGAAGGGGAGGACTGCAAGGTCAAATGAAATGTCAAAGGGCCAATCTTTACATTCTTTCAAAAAAGTACACAATAACTTCCTTAGGCATTCAATTTATATATAAAATTAGAAAAAACAAGATTGTTAATAGTATTTGACAAAAAAAGTTAAAACACCTCCTATTTATTTACAGCTTCCTTAAGCACAAAAGAGATTAAGGTCTTGTTGAAAAATGTTTTCAAAGATTGATGCATGTTTTCTAGAACATTTGTAACTTCAATCAATTCATTTGCTCCATCTCCAAGTGGCTATCTTATTTGATCTTAAGAACATTTTACAGGAAACTTCACTTACTGATTGGTGAGCCATAATGCAGCATTCAGCTAGTCGTAACCATAATCGAGGATTTGTGTGAAACACTTGTACTGCTTCAGTGAGGCAATCAAAGGCTTGCTGTGCCTTCCCAGCATGTAATAATACAATCCCCAAATTGTACATGAGTTCATATTTTTTATTGGCTCCAAGGGTGTACAATGGCCTCCCGGAATAGGGTTCAGCTGCAAAATTTTTTTCGAAATTTCCAGTTGTGATTTGAGAAGGAAGAAGTCAGAATGAAGTAAATGAGGTTTTTATCTCACCTGAATCTGCTTTGGGAAAACTCTTTAAAGCATTCTCATTTTCCAATAATGCCTTTTGTAAATAGAAACATGCTAAGTTTGGTTTCCCAAGGTAATGATGAATGCAACCATTGTTGTTATAAAAGTGAACTGAAGGTGCTTCTCCAGAGTCTCTATAAAATAGAAAGCAAATTAATTCTAAGTTATTAAAAAAAATTGACAGAATGCTCACTGTATCAGTACAAACCATACAGAGCATCTAAATAATATGCCCCAAAAAGGTTATTCACAATAAAGTACTAATTTTGCACATTTAGTACAATCACAATAAAGTACTAATTTTGTCATTGAATTTTTTTATTATTGATATTTTATTTATTTACTTATTTATTTATTAGAGGTAGGAGCCCTTCAACTATCAAAGTCATTGAAGTCCATGAGTGATGAGGTGAATGAATCTGGATTTTTTGATAGACTGATTCATTTGTGATTATGAGCACATTAACAGCTAAGGTTTTTATTCCCTTAAGTGTATGTCTTATTGCGCAAGGTGGGAATAATCGTCTCCCACTGGATGGCAAATCCTGCACTGACCTATAAGTCGTCTAGCAGTGTTTTCCCCTACCTAGTAACTCCCTCCAGTGGGGCATTGTCCCAGCCAAGACAAACTCTAAGCTCCCAACATGTGAGATAGTGAAGTGCATGCGTGTGTAAATGTGTGTCAGTAAGGGATAAGGTTAGAACAAGGAAGGGGAAGAAAGATTGCGTGCAGTCCATGGCGTGATTATACAGGTACTGTGGTGGCATTTGCCTGATGTTGATGAGAGAAACCATCGAAAACTCCCAATCAGAGGAATTGGCTGCTAGATTTACCTTCCACACAATGGCTGAATTCAACCTATTTTCTAGCTAGTTTTGGAAATTTTGTCGAGACTGAACCACAGGATCTCCCAGTCCTAAGTCTGCAGCACTGCAGAGACAACATTTGATCCCCTGAGCTACCTTAGTCAGTGAATGAATGAAGCTGGAGAAATACAGGAAAAGGAATCAGCAGATATGGGAGAACACTGAAAAAATATGTTGAAAGCTTACTTTGTCCACCATTATTTCACAGCAGTGGAAGGAATATGTGCCAGCTGGTACACCATGAGCCCTGTACTCCCTTTTAGTTTATTAATTTCCTTCATTGCATGCGGTCTCATGAGACTGAATTAAATACACATGAACAAATTGTTTTGATAAAATTCTATTACACAAACCCAAATCTTATGACCATAGATTTGCTCCTCACCGAGTGGAGTGACTTGTTGGTTTAAATGACAATTTGGTACCATTTAGTACAATTAAACATACAATTTAGTACCTTGTTCTTTATTTCAGTCAAAATAATATTCTGTCTTAACTGATTTATTTGACTGTACTAACAGTACAATATGACTAATCAGCGTGAAACTACATTTTGTGTAATCTACACACTCTCACTAAATCATTCATATATATAATTCATTGTTATTAATAATCCTTTGCATTAAAAGAGAATGAATTTGAAGAAGAAATTTATTTCGAATATTTAACTTACTTAAAAGAAAGATTATTCTGTGAAACAGAACTTAAAACTTTCATAGCTTTCTTGTAATTTCCTCTCAAGTACTCCAAATTTGCTTTCAAAAACACTGAAGATAGGTTCTGCAAAACAAAAGAATCATTCTGAAATATTATTAACCTAACAAGTAAGATTTTATTGTTGAGACAGTAGCAATTAAAAATGATATGCCTGTAAACAAATGCAAAGATAACATCAGATAACAGTTCTTGATCATAAAAAAGTTAAAACCATCTAAAGAACATGAATATAACATGTTAGAATTTAAACGACTTTCTTTTTGTAAAGAAAAAACTCCACAAAAAATTAAATTCTGATCCATTTTAATATTAATTGACTCTTGTACTACTTACCAATCCCCCTGAAGCAACAATGCTCTTCAGTTCTCTTTTACATGCTTTTAAGGCATGAGTAAGGAGATAACATCGTGCTCTGTATTGCAGCAATTTTACTCGAAAGGCATCAGTTGCAGCATCAACAGAAACAGGCTTTGGAAAGTGAAACAAAACAATATACACATTTTTTTCCCTGAACACCAATCATATGAAAAGTTCCAATTCACTTACTTTCTTCTCTTTGTGTTCCTTTTCTAAGGGTTTCATATCCTTCTCAGAAGTAATTACAGTATCCGTGGACACAAACTGATTTTCTATGTAAGCAATTAATGTAAGTGCTTTTTCAGGTTGGTAAGTGCATAAATGAAGCTCAATAAGGAGAAGACATACTCTGTGAGCAAGACTTTCCTCTATGCAAAAAAAAATATTTAACAATTACCAATAATTATTATTTTGAATGAAAAAATGTTTTTATTATATACATACAGCATACAGACAAAAGGTCTTAATAAAGAAAATAAAACTTTAAATTTGAATGAACTATGAACAAAATATGACACTATTGTCAATGTATTTTAGAAATCTGAAATTGAATAAACTCCAAAATACATTAAATAGCATCTATTTTTGACTAAGAAAATAAATATTGAAGAAGACGAATGAATTACATCAATAAAGAACACAAGGTTCAAACAGAATAACATTCATCCATACATAACATTATCAATTACTTTTGTTTCTGATCTGTTCTCGATATTAAGCAACATTCTTCCCAAACATGCAGGCAGTTTCAAATAAATTATCGAAATTAATTGTAGCATATTTAAAGCCCTCTCACAATATTGAGTGTCATTCTTTATATCTTCAACAAAAATTCTAAACAATTAAAACATTCTTAAATAAATTCAGATTAGATCATCATTTTAAGTTAACCTGAAGAAACCTGCTGCAAACCCACTTTATCCATCACAAATTCAACTTGAATTGGGTGGGAGGCAAACTATGACACCCATGGCGCAAGTTGAGAAATCTGACTTCCACATCGCAGGGCACTCAAGTTTGACAATCATAACCATTCACTTAGCATGGGTTAAGAAATACTATTTCTTGCATTCAGTGGAATGGCTTACAATTATGGTATCAGCCTGATGTTTTTTCCATTAATTTATACTTATTTTGAGGTAACTATGTGCAGTCAACTTCCGCTTAAGTGAACACTTCAAAACCAGGTTGGTTGGTTGAACTGTAGTTTCCATTAAAGCATTAAAATACTCTCCTGAAGTAGTTTTTATTAGCATAAACCTAAGCATACAGTGAGTTTTATTTTAATATATATATATAATTAATAAAATTTACCTTCACTGCAAATCTAACTTACATAGTAAGAATTTCTTTTGTGGGGAAGAAATTATTATCAACACCCTTGGTTTAGAAATGATTTTCCTGTTCTACTAGTGGGTAATGCAGAATTCCTTCATTTGTTGAAATGATCCTGTAGTCATCATCTTGATTATCTTCCTCTGTTTCCCTTGCTTTCTGATCTACAATTTAAAGCCATCCTTGGTTGTCATTGTTTGCCATTCTCTTCGCATGTTTTCTCAATTTCCTCTGGTATTCTTTTATTTCTTCTACAAAGTTTTCTGCTTTTAGTTCTTTTCTAATTTTTTTAATTCAAATTTTGTATCTTCTTGTATACCCAAAACTGCCCTTAAAAGCTTTAACTGAGCTATTTCCATGCTTGGGAAGCAACTAAAGATAGGTTAATGTACACTACCATTTTTACAGTACATTTATGCACATTGATATTCAGTCATATTAAATGTGAAATTCAGAGAGAACTGTGCTGTAAACCCAAAAAAATGGCTCTAAAAGTAACAGTGGATTTTCTTTTCTCTTTGCAGCTAGAGACATGACATAACAGGTCTGCAAGTCATCACTGCGAACTCACAGCATAAGGTTAAAGTGAAGGTCACGCAAGGAGGAGTCCACTGCACTTCAATGTCAGACTAATAATCAATTCCAAGTACATGGATCATGAATATTTTTGTTCATAACTAAAACAAATAACTGATAAATGATTCCTTAATACACCTCATTTAAAGATACTTTTGGCATATTTTTTTCAAGCAAGTTAAAACTAAATGAAACTAGCTCAAAGAAAAAAAAATTCTTACCCATTGGTTCAACAAAACTAAATATTTTATTCATTATCTTCAAAGCAGTGTTGTACTGTTTCAAGTGGTACAGCAATACAGCTTGATTGTAATAAATAACACAGTGTTCAACATCCTCCAAAGAATCAAAGTCTTCAATATTTATACGAGCCTAAAAATAATAAAGTGTAAATGGTAAAATATAATATAGACTGAATTAAAATATGTTTCAGAGCTCCTGCTCCCTTTTAATATAAACAAACCTGACTGCACACAGAGTTCATTGTTTTTCTAAACTGGTCTGTTTTCTTTAGTTCACTTTTGTAGTATTCAGCAACAGCTTTGTTATGCTGAACCTTGACATCTTGGGGTCTCACCGACTCAAGCTTCCCAAGATTTTGAAGGCAGGAACCAAAATTTTGTTTAGAGAAATCAGCAAGTGCAGATTGTGCCCAATCTCGTTCTTGGTCAGAAATAGTAGGAGCGGTTGCAGTTTCAGATTTCTTCTCTGTTTCCCCTTCCTTTTCAGCCATTATTAGTTAATATCTACCTATTCTAACCTCAAGTATGGTGATAGTAAAAATATTACGTATGTTCTATACACAACTAAGATACAACAACATTCACATTTCTTGGATTGGAGATATAAAATACGTTTATGTTGGTTTACAGACACTACTGCAAGCGCAAATGCACAAATAAGGAACTGTCATCAACCTATAATATAATCACACAAACACCGTGGATGGCGCCATGACAAGAATTGACAATCAAAATCAGAATAGACAACATCGTCAAAATGTGGTATACCCGTTTAACTATACGAACATTACAACATTACGCAAGATTTATAATAAAGACGAAAGAGCGTGCAATAGCGTAATTTTCTAATTTTCGGCAAGACGTATGGTAACTTGGATATGTATTTTCCCAAAATTTGCTCATGCATTCACTGTCGGCCTGTAAGCTCTGGTGTTGGTGTCATGGAAGTATTGCATTTTGCAGAGTTGGTAGTGGTAACCATCAGGGGCGGCCAAAGAAAACCAGGGACCTGGGACTTGATCCTCGAGGCTGGGGACCCTTATTTCAAACAAAAAAATACCTCCTCCTCCAATTCATGAACAGAATTCAATTCTCCATGCATTAGAAATAATTTATAACGTTAAATTTTTTCAGAGATAAATATGTTTTCGTTTCTTTTGAAATAAAAAAAAATCGGGGCTCCAATTAAATCGGGTCTGGGTAAATTGCGCTATCTGCTCCCCCTTCTGGACGCCCCTGTTAGCCTGGACCGCCAGTGTTGTGTGGACATTCAGGGTCATCCATAAATTGCGCAGCGCTAAAGAGGGAGAATGGGGGTTTAGCAACGATTACGCTGCGATACATAAAGGTAGGGGGGCATAGAAATGCTTATATATTTAAAAATGTTCAACATTTTCTGAAATAATCTCTTTTATTCGATCTTATACTAAAACATTGAAATAATAGCAAGTTAAATTAAAAAATACAAGTAAATAAAAGTTACGATGTATAAATTGTTATAATAAATGGAAACATTTTTTTCATCAATTGTATATTCATAGATTACGAAGGAAATATTCAAAAATTATCTTCAGTACCGTAAAGCGGGATCACTTTGAGCCGCACAGGTAACTTTGTGCCACTGCGCCGTTTAGAAAACTATTGCCTTAAACTGGTACTATGTTATGTTGTCTCTACCAGAGGCGTTGGTGACTACATAATGCACGTGATAAGTGTTACTATCTATTACTCCATTTACGTGCTGCATTCTCGTTACTTTGTTCTCGCGTTTTTAGTTCTTAATTTTGCACCAATTTACGTGAAGGTCAGTACGGTTGTCTGTAGTGCGATGCTGTAGTAGATATTTGTGCGGGCCGACAGTTTTTAATACATCACTTCCCATTGCTGTTTTCATTTCTGGCTATCATGCCTCCTTTCCGAAATACCAACAAAACAGTTTTCTCTCCGTTTACTTTCAGGTCGATTTCAGTCGCCCACTAACACAGGGAGTTCATAGTTTCTTGCAGGTTATCAATATTATTTGCAGTGGCGGTTTATCAGAGGAGGGAAGGAAGGAATGTTTTCCTTACATAGTCTTTTTTTAATGAAATTACTGAACAACATATTTGCTTTGATTAATGGGGGAAAACACATATTTTTTTCTTTCATAGTTATCAGGAAAACGACTTTAATACAGTTTAAACTGCGCGCGCATTGTAAGCAACGCGAAAACACGATATCGCTTTCAGGATTTCTCAGCGTTTTCTCCTCTCGTGTTTAGTAGCCGCCCATGTTGACATAACAATGTTACGGCCAGAAGATGAATAACTATTAACATACCGTAATTCGTTGCACCGTTTTTACGAGTATGTTTCACTAAATGTGTGCAAGTTGTACAAATTTGTAAAAGGACTATTGAATGCGATGTTGGTGTACTCTGAAACAATGGGAAAATATTTGTATGAACATGAAAGTAACCAAAAATCATTTTAATTTTTTATTTAACTTTTAAATTTGGTGCAAAGTATTTCATAGGGATAGGTTACTTTGCACCACCTTGTAAATAGGTAATTTGAAAGCAAGGAAACATTCTGCAATGTAACTCCACTTAAAAGTATTATAGTCCTTTGCAGCATCAAGAGAAGCTGAAAGGAAGACAACTTTGAGGGGACTTTCCGTAAAAAATAATAAAAACTCACAAAGTAGCTACAAAGTATATTTAACATGTAAAAATACAAAGTAACATGTGTTTCTAATCACTACCATTTAACTCTGGAACAGCAAATGTGCCTCTTTTGCTTAAAATTTTAGGGGGGTTTATTCCGTTTAATATTTCCTCCCATTTGAAGAAGATTGCATCTTTCTGTGGAGGCCACTTCCAATTTTTCTGACTTTTCACCATGCTACTCACTGTCATTCCATATTTATAGAGCGATTTTCCTAAGGATGAGCCAACGTGACAGCTAGTGCTGGCAACATAATTGAAGGTTCTGTGGTCGTTGTGCCCTTGAACCCAATAGACTCCCTTCCCGCATTCGTTCATTTGCAGTTGGCTAACTTGTAAATGGCTTCGACACTTCCTTTTGTGGTGTCCTTGTCCGACAAAAATATAATGCGCTGCGAGAAATAATTGATATTAGGAAGTGCAGTGTTATGTGCTCTTCTGCAAAAATTCTTTTTTTCATTATATATTACATTCAATTTAGTTTTTGTGTGATACATATTATGTTTATTTTAAAACCGAGACTTGAAAGCGAGATGCGTACTGGTGCACGTGTTTACGGCTTAAAATTATTTTTCTTTCTATTTACATTCGTGGCAGTTTTCTTTTACTGATTGTGAGAGCATATTAAGAGATTTTCTACATACGTAATTAAATTTAAATATTTCCCGGACTCACGTACGTGCATATACCTCAGCGAAACTCTTAGACTTCATAGGGATGTTTTCACAGAAGCCATTACCAAACACTTTACGAAGAGGCATGGTTGAACAGCTGTTGCGGCGGAGGGATACTTCTCTGAACTACATGTGATGTTCACTTGTTTTCGCGAACTGTCACTTTGGCTCATCCTTAGGAAAATCGCTCTATATCACTGACTTCAATTTTACCTGGGTAATATGAATTTTCGTAACTTACAACTACAAATGCACCAATCTCTTTGTTGATTGGTTTCAACTCATTTTCAAGTTTGATAAGGTATCTTCATCCCTTGTAGTTGGGGTTAATTCTTCCCATGTATATCTGGTGAACGATTCCCAATCTTCATTTGATCTTTCATCAAGAATCCGTTCATCACAATTTTGAAAAGATTTTCGGACCTTTCTCTTCTTAGTCGGTCTAACTGGTTTGGATGATTGGCAGTTGAACCAATTCTTCAGGAATCATTAAGGAAACGCTCGATTTTGAAAAATTGCAAACTTTCTCTAGATACTTGGTACCACGGCGACATATAACTCTGCTCTTTCCAGGGTCATCCATTAAATTAGTTTCATCTAGATTCCAAATGTTTTCTGCCGGCACGTCTTTCGCAACATTCTTCAAATTTTCAATATACCCTCGCACTGTCTCTTCATCCACTGCAGCTCTACTGCGTTTAATGTTTGATGCAAGACGTTCCTTCAGTCTGGGAAAGCGTGCTATTTATTTATTTATTTATTTATTTATTTATTTATTTATTTATTTATTTATTTATTTATTTATTTATTTATTTATTTATTTATTTATTTATTTTTATTTATTTATTTATTTATTTATTTATTTATTTATTTATTTATTTATTTATTTATTTATTTATTTATTTATTTATTTATTTATTTATTTATTTATTTATTTATTTATTTATTTATTTATTTATTTATTTATTTATTTATTTATTTATTTATTTATTTATTTATTTATTTATTTATTTATTTATTTATTTATTTATTTATTTATTTATTTATTTTATTTTTATTTTTTACGTCAAAAAACAGTTAAAAAACTGCGTATGACGTGCTATGGGGAAAAGTGAATTGTGTGCACATTTTCAAAATTCTGTGATCCCTACACTAAGTCATATACTACTTAAATTTTGAATTTTGAAAGGAAGAAAAAAAAAACAAAAAAAACTCCCATGTAATAAAATCTATTTTCAAGGATAAATAAGCAATAAATTTTGAATTTTGAAAGGGAGAAAAAAACAAACAAAAAAACTCCCATGCAATAAAATCTATTTTCAAGGATAAATAAGCAATAAATTTTGGCTCTTATTACTTCCTGCCGCGACAACGTGGAAACGATAATTTGAATAATTGTATTTCCCACTGAATTCTAGAAGACGTGCACAGAAAATGAAGTTACATTTATGTCCAGAAGCAAAACAAGGGGCCATCTCAGCATTTGCTCAGTGGATCAGGGAAACCGGACGAAAAACCTGATCGAGATGGGGGTCATTGACCCGGAAGCTGTGTTACAATAGTTGTTACAGGTTGTTTATACTCATTTATACAGTCCAAATGGTAAATAATGCATTATGTATCATTGTGAAAATTAATGTTACTTTTCTTGTGATGCTCAGTATAGTCTCTAATTGTATAGAAACAGTTATGCAGCAGAAACGATTTCACTTGGGATTTAAACTTTTCTATTGAATTTAATCGTTTAATGTCATCTGGCAAAGTGTTGTAAAATAATGTCCATGTATTGTATGTGAATTTTTTGTAATGAGCTGTTGATACTGTCACCTGATGAATATGATTTCTATGTCGAGTGTTATAGTAATAGACTTCGGCATTTTCTGAAAATATATTCCCGCCCTTAAGCAAGTCATTTTTTACAAAAACCACTGATTCGTAAATAAAAAGACACGGTAATGGTAGAATTCCTAGATTAATGAAGATAGGCTTACAAGAATCACGTGGGTGGGATTTGGTTATTATTCGTACAATTCGTTTTTGTAATCTAAAAGTCTGGGAGCTATAAGATGTATTTTCCCAGAATATTATGCCATATCTCAGGCGGGAATGAACATTCGCGAAGTATACACAACGAGCAGTATGAAGGCTGACTGAATTTGCAAGAATTCTGAACGCGTAGCATAATGAACTTAATTTTGTGTTTAATTCATTTAAATGGACGTTCCATTTAAGGTTTGACTGAATTGAGAGACCTAAAAATTTTGTTGCCTTAACATCAGTCAATGGTACACTGTTCATTTTCAATGGAGCACAGAATTGTTTATTTGAAATGGAAAACTGCATTAAAACCGTTTTCTTTTCGTTTACTATTAATTTGTTATTTCGGAACCAATTTGAAACATCTGATATTGTACTATTTACGGTTTCTTTATTGCAAAGGATGTTCGTATCATCCGCAAAGGGAACCGTTCTTCCGTTTCGAATCGTCGAGGGCATATCGTTTACGTAAAGTAGGAACAGAATAGGGCCTAAAATCGATCCTTGAGGAACTCCACATACAACGGGCAAAGAGTCGGAAAGGTGCGTACGTAATGTTCCATCATTCAAGTAAGGTATTTCAACTTTCTGAGATCGTTGTTTAAGGTACGAACATAACCAATTTAGAGCAATACCACGGATTCCATATGAAGGTAATTTTGAAAATAAAATGTCATGATCAATGATGTCAAAAGCTTTTGAGAGATCTAAAAATAATCCAATAGGTGCCTCGTTTTGATCTAATGATGAGGCGACATCTTTAAGAAAAGAAAATATAGCTGTTTCCGTTGATCTTGATTTTCTAAATCCATGTTGGCAATCTGAAAGCGCGTCGTGTTTGGTGAGAAAGGTTTCCATTCGTACGTAAAAAAGTCTCTCTAATATTTTTGAAAAAACTGATAGAAGAGAAATGGACCGATAATTTTGAATTTCATTTTTGTTGCCTTTTTTGAAGAGCGGCTTAATTTTAGCTGTTTGGAAAATATCTGGAAACGTTCCAGTGCATAAAGATGCATTAAATATGTGAGTTAACGGTTGTATAATGGCATACGCACAAGTCTTTAACAAAGAATCTGGGAATTCATCTAAACCGGACGAATATTTATTTTTTAGTTTACCGATTATTTTGAGAACTTCATAGGAAGAAGTTTCGGAAACGAACATTGTGTCTAAAATTTTGGGTGAACTGTCTGTTTTTGAATTTTGTGCCTGAAGACCCTTAGTGAGATCGGCAGCAATTCTCGAAAAGTATTGGTTAAAGAGACTAGCCACTGTTGCCGGATCGTTTACATTTATATCGTTATATTTTAAAACAACATTCTCTACGGGTTTTCTAGTTGATTTGGTAGTATTTTTATTATATTCCACATTGCTTTTGTTTTATTATTTGAGTTCAAAATATCCTGATCGTTTTTCATGATTTTAGCCTGCCTTATGACTTTTCGTAACAATGTTTTGTATATTTTAAAGTAGATAAGGAAATCTTGAGGTACGTCATGACGTTTAGAAATGAAAGAAAGAATTCGCTTGTTTTTACAAGATATCCTAATCCCTTGTGTTATCCAAGAATTGCTTTTCCGTGAAATATTTAATTTTCGTTTTTGAAGAGGAAAGCAAAAAATTATTTCATCCACTCTCTTCCAGGAACGTTCTTCTGAAACTGTTTCACCTTCCTGTCAATTTTGATCATGTAACATGCTATGATATAAAAAAGATGTTGCTGATTCCATGGAAAACTGTAGTCATTCATGGCTTCAATGTATGAAACGAATGCTTCTTCTTCCTCTCTTGAGAACACTGGCTGTTTACCTGGCTTCTTACTGTGTTGTTGCTTCAGTTTATGGTTTATTGTTCACCTAGGTATATTAAAATGCTCTGCACTTTGCGTTGAGTAAATGTTCCATTTCTTATCGACTCCAAGCATTTGTCCAAAGTTTCAGTGGAGTAATCGCAATATCGCCGAGATCTTAGCTTCCTCTTATAGTTTCGAACTATCCTAAAACAACCTTTGCCAGTTGTCAACACTAATTAAAAAATATAATATAAATACCGAGTACTGCTGTGTGTCACAGCATTTGTGCCCACGAGGTTAGGTGCGGTGGGCACACTGTACCGGACAGTATAGTTGCGGCCCACTGCCGCTGCAGGGTTGCGCCGGGGGGCAGAGAAGGAATGAGCAGTACGGGAAGACGCCACCAGGAGCAGAGTAAGCGGCGGCGCTTTTCCGTGAGCACCGGACCGCGTCGGCAAGGCGGTCACCGGAGGGGCATTTCCCCTCGATTCCCCGCCACGGAGGCGAGAAGTGAGAGACTCGCTCCGATGCCTCGGGGCGTATATATAGGGCCCCGTCCGGGGCGGTAGACAGTGACATTTCGGAAGCAGTAATAGAGTGCCTAGTGACAGTAGTGAGTTCTGGTTGACGTGCGTGTGCTACGGTGTGAGATTCTTCTGGCGGACTGAAACTTGGCTTCGCATACGTACATCTTCTGGAACTTTGGTTGTGACCTGGCTTGTATTTTGGATTGGATTGTGGCTTGACTGTAATAAACTGATTGCAAAAGAACTGTTGTTGTTTTTCCTTGTACATAACAAGTACAATGAAGCCTAAAACAAAGCAAAGAATACTGAGGTGTTACTTTGCACTACTATATGATGTGGCGCAAAGTCACCCCCGTTTGCCTCTGAATACACCATTCAAACTACTATAATTCATATGATGATCAATAATTAATTTACGACTCTTTTAAAGTATTCTTACGAATCTTACTCTTACTAATCCTAATCTTACGAATCTTTTTAATATTGCATAAAAGGTCTTTGATTCCTACACATAAATAAACATTTACCTTTTAACTTCGTTGCTTACAATCAGTAAAATATAACATTTTCTGGAGAAATATTTCACTTACAAACACACCACAAATTCACATTCACCAGAAACCGTGTAAAATGGCGATTACAACAATTTCAGCTCAATAGACGTCTGGTGATGCCACCTTTGTCACAGATTCAAAATTATTAGCAAATGTTTAAAAAAATGACCACTAGATATCGTTAATTCGTTTTTCGTGTTGGTGGCAAAATTACCCCTGTAGATACAAAATAGCATCGAATTACGGTACCTAGAAATGTTATGGGTGTTATTACTGCTGAGGCCAAAAGTTAAAAATCGAGGTGGAGCGTAGCGGAGCCGAGATTTTTAATTTGAACAAGGCAGTAATAACACTATAACAATTCATGGTATGTTCAGCATTTTAGCGGTCACCATAAAATCTGACGAATTATGCGAAAATTTACATTACTGCGATAGTAAACACATGAATTCTGTTGCTGCGGCACGTTAGTACGATATTGTGGGATGTTGCTTGCGATATATCTGTATAAACTATTCGTATACCGTGGTTCGAGAAAATTGGATGCAAATAATTCTCCTGAACCTAAAGACACCTAAAGAAATGACGTTTGGTTAGGAAATTTGTACGTTGACTTCCAGAGGCGACACCTTCACAGCGTCAATAAATATGATTACCGGAGTAGTTTCATTTCATGGAATGTGAGGAAAATGAGGCTAATTTACCTAATATACCTAATATTTATCAAACCGTAATCAAGTAGTTACCCTTCAGCACCTTAAAGAAAATAAAATCTCCTCATACTACTCCTGTCCTCGGATGATACATTGTGGAGTCCCACAAGCATCCATCCTAGGGCCAATACTATTCCTCATATACATAAATGACATGCCTTTGGCTTTAAGAAATAACAAAATAATTTTGTTTGCAGATGACACAAACATTATCATCAAAGCAAAAACACAACTATCTTTAGAAAAAGAAACTCAAGAAACCTTACATGCACTAGTACAATGGTTTCAAGACAACAAACTCATCATAAATACCAGCAAGACATTCTACCTAAATTTCATGAATCCCCGATCCAAAGGCAAACTCTCACAGCATTTGCTCATAAATAATAACCATGTAACAATATCTCATGAAACTACCTTCCTCGCTCTAACAATACAAGAAAACCTAAAATGTAATGCTCACATTTCAAATCTTAATAAGAAGCTCACCAAATTTTGCTATGCCCTATACACCCTCAGGTCAAGATCCAACATTGAGACACTTCGGGCAATGTATTTTGCGAATGTGCATTCACGCTTGAAGTATGGAATAATATTTTGGGGAAATGCTCCTGAAAACTCTCGCTCATTTATTATCCAAAAACGAATACTGCGAACATTGACCAGCACTCATAAGCTGAAGCCTTGCAAACCCTTGTTCAATAAATTAAGGATTCTTCCACTACCATGCATGTATATATCTGAAATAGCGGTCTTCACAAAAAAGATTCTCATGGAAAACAAAGACACTTTTACTCAAAATTCTGACGTACACAACCACAACACTCGTCAAAAGGATAACTTACATGTTCCCCATTCTGAAACTTCACTTTATCAAAAAAGTATCCTAATAGAAGGCATTACACTTTAGAACAAATTGAGCCATGATATTAAAGACATAAACACAGTGCATACATTTAAAAGTAAATTGAAAGCTTTCCTGCTTAACAACATGTTCTACAGTGTGGAGGAATTTACAAATTACAACACTACTTCCCTTAAAAAACAAATAAAAATTCTTATCCCATTTGACTTTCTGTTTCATGTTGACTCTTAGAGCTGAAGCAAGGAAAAAAGAACTCGCATATCCCGTCCTGCCTGTGTTAAATTGCAGTTGGACTGATGTAGAAGGAGAATGCCAGACCAAAATTTCTATTTCCTTCACCCTGAATTTGCGAGATGCATTACGCATTGTTAACAATAATATTGCTAAATCATTTCTAAATGAATAGTATTGTTGTTATTATTAGAATAGTTATTGCTATTATTAGAATTGTTATAATAACAATAATTATTATTGTTATTATAATTATTATTACTACTATCATTAGTAACAAGTTTTGTGAGATCAATGACACCAACTCGGTAAGGGTTTGTTGTCCAGTTTCCCTTGATCCTTTGAGCAAATGCTAAGATGGCCCCCTTGATTTGATTTCTGGCCAGTAAATGCAACTTCACTCTGCCCATGTCTTCTTGAGCTCTCTTTTAGTATACATGAGAGGAGTGGAGGGTTAAAAATTGTTGGCAGTGTTTTCAAAATCAAAATTGAATATCGCTTCTAGTTCTTTCACATAGAGGTGAACATTCCTTATATTCTTGTTTTAAAATACTGCTTTACCTTTACTCATAATAGTGTATCGTAAGAGAAAAATCTGAAACCCAGGAAAACTTGTGCACCTGCATACATCATATCTGACTCATACACGATTGAAATTGTATAGGTAACTCAATAAATATTATTATTATTATTATTATTATTATTATTATTATTATTATTATTATTATTATTATTATTATTATAACTATTATTGTTATATACATTTTTCTAATTGTACTATTAATAATTTTACAATTAAGAATAATTATTTCCCAAACCAATGTGAATTACTTCTGAATTGTTTGAATCTTATGTTTTGTACAACGCCATGTTTTTTCCTTAACGAACATTTGACTTGCGATGAATCGATGGTTGTTTACTTTGCTAAGGATGTAAAAACCCGTTGCTAAGGATGTTAAATTTCTTAATATGTAGGTAGGTACAAGTGCACTTATCAAACCTACAGGGTTGCATGTTAACAGGGGTTAAAGACGCATGTGACCGACAAACGTGTTTAATCCAGCTTTCCGGCCTGATGACAGGAGTTCATCGATAAAGAGTCATCTCTTGTCGGCTATTAACCTATTTGAAATACAGGAATTAGACAAAATAATATAAACATCATGCAAAATAGTACATCTTTACATAGACGCCACTGCGAATAAATGATATAAATAGTCATTTTCATATTAAGTGTGTAAAGTTTCCGTTTCTCTCACGGTCGAAAAATCTCAATTTCGACTGTGAAAGAAACGGAAACTTCACACACGAAATATGAACAACATTGTTTCTACAACTGCATAAAAATATAATACAAAAGGTTTTGTACTTGTATTAGAAAAAGAACCCTGGTACCCCGGATAATATACAAATGCATTACATAGGGCCATGATCTAAGGTAACTAATATTCTGTTTATTGAGCTTTGATGAGAAGTGGACAACTTCCTTCCGAAGAAGGAAATGTGGTAGAACTAGAGGTGCTATAGAATGGCACAGACTTTCTCGTAGTAATGTTTTCTAATTTCCTTGGTGTGGACTTCCTTTACGGTCTTGTCCCATTATCTTGCCAGCTGCTATTTATTGCCCCCCAAAGTACATTTTTTCCCCACTTTTCTCAATTTTTCGGTTTCGTACTAATAGAACCGAAATAATATTTTAAGAATATTGAAGAAGTCTAAAACCTCGCCCTAAACAGCAATTTTCATTGATAAATTTGAATCCGTTTTTAACAAAATGGCGTTAAGCGTAACTGTAAATGCGATATTTGAAGTTATTTTTCATAGGAATCAATTGAGTTTTTGAAAAACTTCATTTGAAGTTATTTGATGTACGTCCACTTAGAAATGCAATAATATATACAAATCGATGAAAATGTGCATATTAACGGTGTGAGAGATATTTCAAAAAAATTACATTTGTGTAATTTTTGAAAAACAACAACAAAGGAATACACCAAAATGAACATTACGGCATATTAAACAGTGGATTTAGCAATATCCATAGGAAAAGTTTGATGAAAACATTTGGAGCCATTTTTGAGAAAAATGGTGTTTGAGCGTTTCTGAAAATGCGAAATTTTGAGTTCATTTTCACAGAAAACTATTGAGGTTTCAAGACACTTTATATGACATTATTTAAAGTACATGTACTAATAAATACAATAATGTGAAAAAATAGCCGCTAATATAAATATTAACAACGCGAGAGACAAGTAAAAAAAATTACATTTTTGTAATTTTTGAAAAAATTAAAGAATAGAGGAAAATGGTGTATGTGTCATCGTATAGGGTATATTTGACACAAACTTTACCAAAAATTTAAAGAACAAATTTGAAGCGGTTTTTGAGAAAATCTTGGTTTTGTTAATTTTTAAAATTGCAAATATTGCACGCTCTATTGCTCGAAAAGTACTAAAATTTTCAAAGAAATCTGTATGACCTTAATGAAAGAACAAATTATGGACAACAAATTTCATTTGAGGAAAAAATCTGTCTTCAATTTTATAGTTGTAAGAAGACGCCGGAAAAAATTCAAACGTTTGCAATTTCCGAAAATTCAGAGTTAACCATGAAAATCGGACCTATGCCACCTTTATAAGTGTAATTTACTCTATTCTTACAAGAAATTTAAAGAAAAAATTCGGAGCCGTTATGAGAAAATTTTGAAAATGCCCGGTGGGCTTCATATAAAGTACCTCCAAATTTTAAAGAATGTTTTTCAAAATTTCATAGCTTCAACTACAGCCAGATGGACAGGGATTTCTTCAATTTGGAAAAAATCCTACGTATTGTTTAGGCGCTAGTAGTGTTGTAGTGTTCACAGACGGACGGACGTTTTGCTTTCAATTGTTTTTTCGGCATCAAGGACCTACAAACTGGGATTCTAGTGTATTAGAGGACCGAATGGACCACGGGACCAATGAACTGGACCACATATTAGAGGATTTTTTTCTCTTAATTTAGCAACTGAATTTATCCACATTCTCGTTATCAGGGCTCAGCAATGAATTTTTTTCTGTTGAAAATACGCCGTTTTTTTTCGCGCAGCATTACATATCACGTTAGATATGGTAAAGGACGTTTAAGAGAGTGGTGCACGTTGAAAACTGTGATTTTTCGACATGTTCGGTGAAAACTCTGATTTTTCGAAAATTGAAAAATTGAAAATTTACTCTTTTTGTTAAAAACAATATATCACACAGATCTACACTAAAACAAACAGACACATTTGTAATGAGTTTTACAAAATATATGACTGAGATGTGGTGATTCGGAGAGAATTCGTGGTATAAATAGTATTCCATAACCAATACTAAGGGCGAGAAAGAACGTGCTGTTTTAACACAACTGGTTTAAATTTGTTTCTGAAAAACTGGTTCGTCTGTCTGTCAAGATGTTTTTACAATTTGAAAAAGATCTCTCCACTTCCACAAATGTTCTGGGATAATACTTGAATGCTGAAATGATCAGTGGATCATTGTACACTTATACGGTTGATTGTTCTCCCAGTAGAACTTGATGCATTTTTCTCATATATATCACAACCATCAATTTTTGATAAAATTTCAGTTATTTCCGTATGCGATTCCAAACTAAAGCATTGCGTAATAACAATGAATTTGCGAAGTTCATTAATTAAGTAGCCTAATTGATGATTCACTATGTCACTTATTTAGAAAAATGTCATTAGACATATTTTGACCATTGCTTGCAGACAGAAAGACTAACGCTGACGGCTCAACGATAGGAAGAGCTCATGGTGTAGAATCCGATAGAGCACGCCAACGAAAAGAGAAGAAACGAGGAAGAGAAAGAAAGAGAGCGAGGCAGCAGAGGGGAAGCGGAAACAAGCGAGTGCTGGCGAGCGCCGGCCGGAGACAAATGGACGAGTGGTCTGGACCGCGCTGACCGGAAACGGAGATTTGTGCGCGACCTCGCTGTCGCTCCCCTCTCCTCCAACCTCGCGTACCCCACCGCCAACCCCCATCTTTTCCGCCCCCGGCCTCGCCGCCCCCGCCGCCCCCGCCGCCCCCCCGCCCCCGCCGCCCCGCGCCCCCGCCGCCCCGCGCCCCCGCCGCCCCCGCCGCTCCCGCCGCCCCCGCCGCCCCCGCCGCCCCCGCCGCCCCCGCCACCCCGCTACCCCTGTCACCCCCTCCGCTCTCGTACTCCGCCGCCCCACCCGCACCCTCCGTTCAGTCGGGCTCCGAAAATAATCAGTGACCATCAACCATGTACTGTCCGAGGCGGCGGCCATGGCGGCGACGGGGGCGGCGGCAGCTATGGCGGAGGCCGGAGAGAAAAGGCTGACATTGCATCGTTTTCCCGATAACAGATGCCGCGCCCCACGCGAATGACCGCACTGGTCAAGGACCTGTCACCCGCAGGCCGGACGCGCCTGACAAATACGATTATTCAAATATATTTAAATGATGAACATTCTATTTTTCAGATATGCATGCGCGTGCAGGTTTTGATGCTGCAAATGTATAGTTGGGCCGGCGGCGCGGCGCGGGCGGCGCGTTCGCGACAGCCAGCTCCACGTAGATCGCGAGCCGGCGCGCGCGCTCTCTCTCGGCTGATTGTAAAATCAATTTGTATAGGACACATAAATTCCGTGGGCTGTCCGCCGGATAAAACACATGGAATGAATTCACGTGATAAATTTCCGCGCCGGGGCCCCCAGCGCGGGAGAGCGGGCCCGCGGGGCGAGACGGTGACGAGCGAACGCGGAAAAAAGTGCGTGTAACTAATGAATAGGGGACGAGGTGTCTTCGGGCAGCGGTATTTATTCGCCCGCCGACACGGACGCTCGCCGCGGGGGCCGGACCCCCCACCCAGCCCACCTCCGGGCCCGGCGAGCCCCCTCCCCGCCGCACAGTGGTCGAAATGAGAGGACAGGTGGACAACGCTCGGGTTAGATGGAACGAGGGAACACGACGAGTGTTTTTAACGCACGGCTGCGTTGATTCAAGTAATTTGGTTTAGGTAATTTATTCATATAAACGATTTTACTTCATTATTAATGAATAAGGGTTTATGTTATTTGTCAAACGAATTAAGCGTGGCAGAACTTTAAGCAATTTTCTTATGTTATAGATTCGTTTTCAAGTTTTCATATATTTATTTAAACGTAAAATTCATGATAAACTAAACCAATACGCCAAATCTCAGACAAAATTGTAATAAATATATCCATGTTTTATTCTTATTTAACATATTTTGTAACCGAAGTACAATTACAGAATAAACTGTATAGGAACGTCAGGGAGGGAACATGAACTTTTACTTTCCCATATATTAGGTTACAACGAGGTAAAGTGGAAGTTGTAATGCTGATTTTTTTAATGTCGCTTTTCAACTACTAGTTCATACAGCGACCACTGTAACTACCATTTGAATTGAGGGGGTAATGGTAGAGGACTTCTCATAGTGTATACAGACACACACAAACATCCATGCTCCGGGGGGGATTTTAGCCCGCGATCAGTCAGGCACGAGGCAGCGACGGTTCCTCAGTCTTAGCAACCTCGGCTATCCAGGCCGGCACTGAAAAACATTGACGTCGAGATTTTGACGGAAAAACACGTTTTGGGAATATCTGATGTGTTCCAGCGGAGGAGAAACGCTGTCGCCATCCGAGACATAAAATGCACTTCACTTTCGGGAAGAATGATCTAAGTGGTGGCTGACGCGCATGGGAACACTTACTCCAAGCATTGTGACGGCTTACATCACAAACATCAAATAAAGCGATGTCTACCATCTTGAAAGATTAGAAGAATGTTAATTGTTGAATTTTTAAATAATTGTTCGCTTAATTAGTGTTCATTTTTGTACGTTTCTTGCAATGATATTTTTATAGAGTTCACTCCGGTTATAGTGAACCCTCGGTTATAGTGAACTTAAGTCACTGGTCCCGTTTTACTTATATTACATAGTCATAAGAAGACTCGGTTGTAGTGAACCTGATCCTCGGCTATGAAGAACGTAGGAAATACAACGTCCTGGAAATTAATGCCCTCCTGGAAAAGAATATATCGCCTCAGTGCCACAAAATCCAATACTATGTAGCTTGAAAAAATATAGACGGCCAAAGGTCATAATAGAAGAAGTCTCTTCTGAGGTGAAGGAAACGGACCCGGAATGGGCACCTTAATGATGACTTAATGTCACTCAGTTTCACTGCGGAAACAAAGGCCGTGTCCCGCATGGGCTACAACTGGAGACGGAGACGCGCGAATCAGTTTCAATCTCAGTGTTACTTGATGTTCCGCGGGATTAAGCGCCTGCCACTGCCTGGCGATATCTGCCGTGCCGCCCGGTAAACCGATCAGCTTCATTGACCGCTATTAGGCTAATAAAAGGGCTTTCGGAGAGTGGGACGGTGTTTCAACAGTGCAAGAGGCATTGAAGGGTGTCAAGACTGCATTAAGATACGTAGACAAGAGGACAATACACAATCAAGTATGGAGAGAGCATGAACTCTGGAGTAGGATCTAGAGAAATTATTAATGAAAACGTACGAAGCAAACAAAATGAAATTAATTAATTTTTTAAGAAGAATTAAGTTAATAATTAATTTTTAATTAAGTTAAGAATTAATTTAAGTTTTTATTTCGTGCTGTTAATATATTTTGTTCTATCTCTATATTAATAAAATAAATAGTCATGGAGAAATTCTATTTATTTTGACATCATCGGAAATAGTGAACCTCGGATATAATGAACCAATAATGTTAGTCTCCAGAAATTCACTATTTCATTTGGGAATATATGTAAACTAATACATTGTCTTCGTATAACTTTCAAGAACATCTCAAAATGACGCCTTAAGCCAATACCATTTCTTTAATATCGGATTATAAGACTGTCATCGTAATTGTCCACATTGTAGAAAAACTCAAGTCATTGCATCAATAGAGCGCTGTTCTAACTTCTCTGATTACTGTCGCTGTGATGGTACAGTGACATTTGTGATTAAATCACTTACAGTTTTAATTATGTGTACTGATTTTCTACGCAAAAAAGCCTTGAAATCAATGATTTTCAACCTTTTTTTGTATCGACCCCTTTTAAAAGAAAGGTTTGCTTCAATGACCTTACATTTTTTCTATATGATATACAGCATAGCAGACAATTATAACACAACTAATTGCACGTAAATGACATTAGGTAACATTTAGACAAATAATATGAACATTTTTTCTATATAATGTATAAAAGTTTGTTTTATATTTTTTCTAATATTATATTTTTATATTTTTGTTAATATAATTACGTTTTCATGAACAAAGTCACAGATTCTAATTGCTCCTAAGTTCGATTATCATTCATGGGAATGACGTAAAACTCCACAAGATGAGGGAATTTGTAATTTATTATTAGATGTTGTGAAGATTTACGCAAGGCAACATTAAACTAACAACATCATTAATATTTTTGGAATCAATAGGACCCTGATCATACTGATCAGTCGCCGGTATACTGGCGACTGATAAGTACCTGTACTATTTGGCTATCGACCCCTTCATTTTCACTGACCCTCTTGAAAGTTTCACCGACTCCAGGATTTTCGACACTAACTAGAGAGCTAGGTCGAATTCAGCCGCTATCCGGGACAGAATTCCAGTGGCCGGCTGCTCGTGGTTTTCTATTTCTCCAATCAACACCATGAGAATACCGGAGCCACGCAGCGCGCGCGATCTTTCCTTCCTCTTCCTTGTCTTAACCTCACCTCTTACACGCTTTTACACGCACTACACTACCACATCCGCCTGGAGTTTAGAGCTTGTGCCGACTTGGGCGGTGCCCCGCTTCTGGGAGATACCTGGAAAGGGAGAAGCACAAGACGACGTATAGGTCGTCGGGGAAGATCACAGCCACCTCCAGCTATACAAGAACATGCACTACACTTACAGCGCTAATGACCTTAGCAGTTGACGCGTTCGGAATCAATCAATCTGTTAAAATTCATCGACTCCCCAAGATGTAGACAACGTCTACGTTGGCAATCCTGCTTTCAATCTTTGTTTTCCGCAGTCAAGTAAACACAATGGCTGAATTTCATTCTCACGGAAGTGAGCATTAGACCACTGTGATCGCCGCGGGTCCGCAGCGTCAGGTCGACCGATGAATAACTGGCTGTCCGCGAGGCCTCACGTGCCCCGAGAGTCGGCGAGGGGGAGGGAGGTGGAGGCTGGAGGAGGAGGATGAGGGGGAGGAGGGGGAAGAGTAAAGGATCGAGATCGCGGGTCGATGCGGGAATGGCAGTGACGAGCGCTGACGAATCGCTGCCGCGAGAGATGTTCCAAGACCGGGTTTCAAGTTGGAACTTCCCACCAGAGATCTTCCGGGGGAGAGGTTTGGTTTGTTGGCTGTTAGTGATTCCGGGCACGTCAACTATTGAGGTCATTAGTTTCGTAAGTGTAGTGCATGTTTTTCACCGGCAGTTGGCGGTGATCTTCCCTCGGTTAATGGTGAGATCCATCACCGACCTGCCATCGGCTAGCGGGGTTTCCCCCAACCAGGTATCTCCCATCAGTGGGGCACTGCCCCAGCCGGGATAAGCTCTAAGCTCCCGACCGGTCTCCCGGCATGTGTACTGGCGTAGGGCATTCTAGGGTGTTTGTGTAAGGGAATAGGATAGGGCTAGGAAGAAGAAGATAAGATCGCGCGCGGGCATTCGCTCCGGCATTCGCCTGATGTTGATTGGAGAAACCGCGGAAAACTACCGATCAGAGCAGCCGGCTTCTAGAATTCTTCTCCAGACAGTGACTAAATTCGACCTAGCTGAAAAGTGTCGAAAATCTTGCCACTAACTGGACTGGAAACTTGGACCTCCCGGTCAGAGGCACTGCAGTGACATCCGTTGATGACCTGAGCCACTTGTCCCGGTCCGAGGGAGAGGGAATCCTTCCCATATGATCAATTTGGATTGAGTGAATATTTAGTGTTATCGTGCGCATCTTCTATTATGCCATCACTTATCAGTAAGTGTATTGCATGTTACATCCCTGAAAGTGGAGGTGTGCCTTCCTCCTTGGGGAATCGGTGTCGACCTAAACAGTGGCTTACGATTTCATGCCTCTAGGTATCTTCTCTTGTGAGGCACCACCCCAGTCGAGACAATATCTAAATTGTAGTGTAATGTAGTGTATAAGTATATGTGTGTAAGGGAGAGAAGAGAACTAGAAAGATGAAGGGAATATTGTGCACATTCTGTGGTTCTTTCGTTACAATACTGCTCCGGTATTCACCTATAAGTATTGATTGGAAGAACCACGAAAAACTAACGATGGAGCTGCTAGAATTCTCCCCCAGACTGTGTCGAAAATCCACCCTTGTCGGGACTGGAACCCTAGTATCATCCGGTTAGCGACGTTGCAGATGCAACGGCAATACTGTACCTAGCCATCTCAGCGCTCCCACACTTTTAGCTTGATTAGATTTTCTCTATTACATATGTAAAATGTTTATGTTAAAATTAATGTGGATATAAAATTTTTAAATTATTTATGTTGCTGATGAGATAATACGAATTATATAGAAATTGAATAGAAATTCAATAATAGTATATTCAAGAGAGATAGAAAGTATATTTATTTAATAAGGACTGAAAGCAGTCTCCTTTATTTGAGACGCTATTTCATGGAAATATTCAAGAATAAAGTCATCACTGCTGACAGGTAATTTAGAGATCTCTCGATGTGCAACAATTGATAGAAAATGAAGATTTACAGAATCTTTAATGGCCTCAATAATGTAGAGAGTGCAGATCTAGCGTTGGTCAATACAGACATGTCCGTGTTAGTAACGTTAGTCGTAATGACTACTTTTCCCCCTTACAATCTTCTGCATGACTGAAGCACTGAAACAAAGCATAATGGCCATTTTTAATGGGGAGGTGGATATTTAACTCACTATTAATCTGTTGCAGCTGTGGCGAACCGCCATTACATTACACCGTGCTAGAGGGACTAGCAAGACAAGCGGCATGCAGCGTCGCAAAACATTCCGGCAGCGACCTCTAAAAAACGCTGCCGAATGCAAGCAAGACGCTAATACAAGCGGACCGGGCGGAGCCAGGAGGGGGCAGAGAAAGGCACACGTGAGTTAGCGAAGAACATACGACACGTCAAGAGCCTACTGATGATGACGCGGCCCCAGAGCTCTGTTGTCGCTGCTGCTGCTGTTGCGGTCACCGCCGGAGAACTTGGTCCACGGAGTAATGGAGCAAGAGGTCGCCATCTGGGAAGCTCGACTCCTATAAACCTCCTCACCAAGTTCATCGTCCCTTTCCCTCTCTCACCTTTAATTAGTAATAAAATGGTGCATTGATTGGAACTTGACTTCTAAGTAAGCTGTCCTCCCCATTTCCCTCAACTTTCAACTTTATTTAACCAACCACAGTACTCCAAGTGACGCGCCGCCTTAGGAATACGCTGAAGCCAGTCAGCTCGGAGGGTGGCACGTCACGCTGCTATTCCGGTATAGGTGTTTACCCATTTCTTCTATAGACTGGATCCCGACCCCACCCAGCTAGGTCGAATTCAGTCGGTGTCTGGAGGAGAATTCTAGCGGCCGGCTACTTTGATCGGTAGTTTTCCGTGGTTTCTCCGATCAACACCAGGCGAATGCCGGTGCAGTACCCTACCAAAAGGGTTACGGACGGCGCGTGAACTTTCCTTCCTCTTCCTTGTCCTATCCTCTTCCCTTACACACACACACTTACACTAACATGCACTACACTACCACATATTCCGGGAGTACGGCCGGGAGCCTAGAGCTTGTCCCGGCTGGGGCGGTGCCCCGCTGGTGGGAGAGTCCTGATTAGGGGGAAACCCCACTAGCCGACGGTAGGTCGGCGCCGGATCTCGCCATCCAGCGGGGGAAGATCACCGCCATCTCCCGCGAAAAACATGCCCTACACTAGAGAGACTAATGACCAAAGCTGTTGACGCGCCTGGAAACACGAAAAAATCAATCAAGCAATCAATCAATCAATCAACCCGACCCCACCGATTTCTATCCTTTCTTACAACTCAAGAAATTTCTGACCGCTAAGCATCACGCAGGTGGATGCCAAACACTGGTAGGGGAGAGGGGGTCTAGTGTGGACTGGGGGCTACTGTAGGCAAAAGTGGTTATTCCATATGTAACACACGTAATCTGTCAAAATTATTTCTTAGATGTTGACCTCTCAGGCCTCTTTAAGTCAGCCAAATTTGGACAGTTAATCTTCAGTGGTCATTGTGTAATGGTGGAAAGTGTGTTTTGTGGTTGAATTCGAAAAAGTTGCGACTCCATTAAAAAAGTAAGTACAGAGTTTTGATCTTAAAATATAGATTATAAATGCACTTCATATGAAAACCCGATGTTTTAGTTATCTTCTGCACACAGTAAACGTATTTTTTTATTTTAGTATAAAGTGAAGCTGAAACAAAATCTTCAAAATGGATGGTGGGGGTTAATGTGGACATTGCCTTTAGGACTGACCACTAACCCCACAGTATTTAACAACAAAATTTGAACAACAGGTTTTGTTCAGTGTGTGTTTAAATGTAACAACGTATGTGGAAAGATTTTTAATTGAATGACCATCTCTACGTTGTTTAGGAGATGTACATGATTCATTCAAGTGACAGACACAATATCATATTGTTTCAACGCAGCCTTGAGCTTAACTGTACAATTGTTCTGAAAATTATTGAACGAATAATAATATAATCAACACCTTTTATAGACAATAGTTGCTAAATAAGTAAACACTATCTTTCTTATTTACTAGCTTTCGTCTTTCTCATTTCAGATGAACAGAACGTATGTTTAAGAGAACCCAACGATGAAATATCAGTGAGGAAATAGTGAAGGATGCTTTAGATTGCATAGAGAAGCTTTCAGATCTCTTTCTAATAAGATAATATTGTGTTAGAGATTATTAAAAACACAAATGAATAAAAAATAACTATTTTTGTGTGTGTCCACATTAACTCCAAGGGAGCTAGAGTGAACACGTGAATGTTTAAAAGACTGTATTAAAATGTACTTAGGAGGAAAATATTAAAATTACTTACATAGAAAAGTTAAGATGAAATACTAAGGTATGCAACAGTCACAAAATGAACTTTAAAACAAAGAAAGTTATGTCACAGCATTCTGAATGGAAAATGTCCACTCTAGCCCTCCACTCCTCTACATACCCCAGGCGACATACTTCTATGACATATGGACACAGATGTTGATCCCACTGGAAGACAAACGTCTAAATTCTTATAGTATTTATGTGGGAAAATAGTGCAACGTGTGCTATGTCTGTTACAATAAAGTTCTTACATGAAATTGAATTTTGTTGACGATCTAGGAACCCGCACATTCTGGTCGCGCATCGGATTTTCACTCCTCAGTTTCTCTTTTCGTAAGAAATCAAATTAAAATTTTGGAATGTTGAAAGTGCGAACTTGGCGTCGACATACAACCCGCTGACTTTGACAGTCTGTTTGTTAATGTCTCACAACTCCGAAACGGTGTGTTTAAGGTACTAAAATTTTTTTTCGTACGAATGGAAACCTTTCTCACTAAACACTACGCGGTTTCAGATTGCTAAAATGGATTTAAAAAATCAAAATATACGGAAACAGCCATATTTTCTTTTATTAACGATGTCACCTCATCATTGGACCAAAACGAAGGACCTATTGGATTATTTTTAGATCTCTCAAAAGCTTCTGCCGTCATTGATCATGACATTTTACTTTCAAAATTACATTCATATGGAATCCGTGGTATTGCCCTAGATTGGTTATGTTCGTACCTTAAACAACGATCTCAGAGAGTGCAAATACCTTACTGGAATGATGGAACATTATGTACACATTTTTCTGACAGTATGCCAATTGTACGTGGAGTTCCTCAAGGATCGATTTTAGGCCCTATTTTCTTCTTACTTTAAACGATCTGCCCTAGACGATTCGAAACGGAAGAACAGTTCTCTTTAAGGATGATAGAACATTCTTTGCAACAAAGAAACAGTAAATAGAACAATATCAGATGTTTCAAATTGGATCCAAAATAATAAATTAATAGTAAATGAAAAGAAAACGGTTTTAATGCAGTTTTCCATTTCAAATAAACAATTCTGTGCTTCATTGAATATGAATGGTGTACCATTGACTGATGTTAAGGAAACAAAATTTTTATGTCTCTCAATTCAGTGAAACCTCAAATGGAACGTCCATTTAAATGAATTGAACACAAAATTAAGTTCATTATGCTGCGCGTTCAGAATTCTTTCAAATTCAATCAGCCTTCATACTGCTCGTGTATATTTCGCGAATATTCATTCCCGCCTGAGATGTGGCATAATATTCTGGGAAAATACATCTTATAGCTTCCAGTCTTTTAGATTACAAAAACGAATTGTATAATAACCAAATCCCACATACGTGATTATTGTAAATCTCTCTTTATTAATCTAGGAATTTTACCATTACCTTGTCTGTTGGTTTACGAATAAGTGGTTTTTGTCAAAAATGACTTGCTTAAAGGCGAGAATATATTTTCAGAAAACGCCGATGTCTATTACTACAACACTCAACGTAGAAATCATATTCATCAGGTGACAGTATCTACAGCTCATTACAAAAAATTCACTTACAATACAGGTACATTATTTTACAACACTTTGCCAGATGACATTAAACGCTTAAATTCGATAGAAAAGTTTAAATCCAAAGTGAAATCGTTTCTTCTGCATAACTGTTTCTATACAATTAGAGACTATGCTGAGCATCACAAGGAAAGTAACATTAATTTTAACGGTGATATTTAATGCATTATTTATCATTTAGACTGTATAAATGTAAACAACCTGTAACAAGTATTGTACTGTAGCCTCCGGGTCAATGACCCCCATCTCGATCAGGTTTTTCGTCCAGTTTTCCTAATCCTTTGAGCAAATGCTGAGATGACCCTTTGTTTTGTTTCTGAACATAAATGTAACTTCATTATCTGTGCACGTCTTCTAGAATTCAGTAGAAAATATAGTTATTCAAATTATCATTTTCATGTTGTCGCGGCAGGAAGTATTATTTCATGACGAAGGACATGATGGATCAGAGCCTTCGGGCTCTGAAAAAATATTTCGATTTATTGCTGATTTATCTTGAAAATAGATTTTATTACATCGAAGCGTTTTTTTTTTTCGGTATTCAAAATTCAAGTAGTATATGGCTTAGTGTAGGGATCACAAAATTTTGAAAACGTGCACAGAATTCACTTATCCCCTTAGCACGTCATACACAGTTTTTAACTGTTTTTGACGTAAAATAAAATAAATAAAATAAAATAAATTTTAATTTAAGAAGCCTCCGACGAGCTATGTTCCTTAGCCCGTCATCAACGTGCAGAAATTTGTTTTTTAACAAATAATTTAATTGAAAATTTAAACTCACAGGTGCGTTAAAATCTCCGACTTATAAGAAACTCTGAGAAATAAAAATAATTTTCACTCACGCACTAATGTGCACTAGTGCAATAATTTTCACTCACGCACTAAATTACCGTACTTTACATGATGTAGTGTACACGTAAGGGTCTGTTCGTAATGCGAAATATTCACGTCTTCAACTACTTATAAATGTTTTTCATTGCATATGAAACTAGAGGTGCTACAGAATGGCACAGACTTTCTCGTAGTAAATTTTTCTAATTTCCTTAGTGTGGTTGGTTTTAAGGTCTTCCTCCATTCTCTGACCAGCTGCCATCCATCGTCGCTCAACGTTTTTGACATTTTCTCAACTTCTTGCTTTCCTGATAGTAAAACCGAAGTATACCTTTAAAAATATTAAAGAAGAGTAAAACCTTGTCTTAAACAGAATTTTTCATTGAAAACGTTGAAGCCGTTTTTAAGGAAATGACGATTAAACATTACTGTAAATGCGAAATTTGAGGATCTTTTTCGAAAAACGTCATTTGAGGCCATTTGAAGCACTTTCTCTCACAAATGTAATATGTATACAATTGATGGAAACGTGCGTATTAACGGCGTGAGAGATATTTAAAAAATTACATTTGTGTAATTTTTGAAAAACAAAAGAATACACCAAAATGAACTTTACGACCTATTAAACAGTGCAATTAGCCGTATCCGTTGAAAAAATTTGAAGAAAAAATTTGGAGGCATTTTTCAGAAAATTACGTTTGAGCGTTTTTGAAAATGCGGAATATTGAACTCATTTTCACAGGAAACTGCTGAGTTTTCGAGAAACTTTATTTGACACTATTTAAAGAACATGTGATAAATAAAATAATGTTAAGAAATTACCTTTAATACAAATATCGTGAGAGACAAGTAAAAAAAATACATTTTTGTAATTTTTGAAAAAACAAAAGAATAGAGCTATATGGTGTTTATATCATCGTATAGGGTTTGTTTGGCACTAACCCTACAAAAAAATTTAAAGAAAAAACTGGCGACGTTTTTGAGAAAATTTTGGTGTTTGTAATTTTTTAAATTGCAAATATTGCACGCACTATTGCACGAAAACTATGCGATAAACAGACAGACGGACGGACGGAAGTTTTGTTTTCATTTGGTTTTTGGGTATCGAGGACCCACAAAACTGGGATTCTGACTACACCACGTGTTAAAAGATTTTTCTCTCTTAATTTAGCAACTGGAGTAATCTAGATTCTCGTTATCTGGGCCCGGCAATGATTTTTTTCTGCTGAAAATTCGCCGTTTTTTTCTCGCAGCATTACATAACTTTCTCTGTACTACGTATATTACTCCGCATATACGTACGTATACGAGAAAATAAAAACGGCTGGGATTGCTCAAAAGCAGCAATGAAGTGCCTCTGCAGCGTCACTGGACGGAAGGCCCTATGCAGGATTCGAGTCTCGACGGTGGCGAACTTTCGATACTAACTATACAGCAAGCTCGAATTCAACCAGTATTTGGAGGAGTATTTAGCGGTTGGCTACTCTGACCGAAAGTTTTCAGTGGTTTCTCAAATCAACACTAAGCGAATGCCGAAGCAGTACTCTAACAAACCGATCGCGGACCGCGCGCGATCTTTTCTTGCTTATCCTTGTTCCATTCTCTCCCCTTACACATACACACACACATACTTACCCTTAAAAGCACTACAATGCCACACATGTTCGGAGAACAATCGTGAGCTTAGAGCTGGTACCGTGTGCCGCGGTCCTCCCCTGGCGGAGATACCTAGTGCAAAATCCCTCAGGCCGACTTGTAGGTCGGTCGGAGACAGATCTCACATTCCAGTTAGGGAAGAATCTTTGCCACCTCCCGCCTTTAACCACCATATAATTGTAATATCCTCTACACTTCCGGGAATAATGACCTTAGTAGTTGGCTAATCCGGGAGGACTTAAGAATCAATTAATCATTCGGAAAATGGACTTTATCAAAGCGTGTATTTTCAATGTTCCCTTGACAGAGACGACGTTTCCATTTTTGTACCAATTGGCATTTTTACCATTTATTTTACTAACGTTTCGATATCCAATGCAACTGGGCTAATTGTCTGAATAAATTCAGTATGGATTGATATTGAGAAATTTTTCTTTTCAAGCTTTCCGTAATTAAACATTTTAAACAGGCAAATCCTTTATTGAGGCACATCGAACTTGATTAATTGCGGCCCTGGAGGGATAAATGAAAAGTCCACCAGGGAACGTCACGTATCTTGGGAGAGACCGTCACATGTATTCTCCCCCCTCCCGCCTTTTCGCATCCTGGGTATTATTTTCCTCATGTCCTTAGGATCGTATTCATGAACATGACTTGAATCGAAGCTTCCGTAAGTTTACTTTGAGAGCTGAAGTTGGCTTTCGAACAAATCGGATTCAAAGAAAAACCTTCAAGGTAAGTACATGCTTACATGTATATAAGTTACAATTGAAACTATGCGTTTCACAGTTGGAAGAATTATGTTTCCCAACATTTCATTGTTTTTCATATTCTCAGTTGTTTCGTGAGCAGAAAGCAGGCAGAAATACGTGGCATTTCGTAAGTGGAGCATTTTATCCTGTTGACTGCAGTGTAATTATTTATAACAACGTAATACATTTGATTGAACTATAGTCGTGATTTTCACTTAATCAAGTAGTAATTAAACGTTAATTTTGTTGAGTAATAAAGTTGAATTTTCAGCTTTTTCCTCCATTTTTTGTAAATTGTTATAATAGTTGTAAACGGCGAGTTACATTGCAATATGTAGTTTTCTATTTCTCTGTCCAGAAGTTTCTGAGAAATAGGTAAATATGAACATGGGTCTCTTCCTAATTCAAGGATCATTAGCTAAAAAAATGCTCTTCCCCTAAATAATTAACAAATAATTGGAACAGATGTCTCATTTCACATGGAATAATCCTGTATTTCCAAAAAAGAAATAAAAAAATAAAAGTGTTAGCCTCCGAAGTATCAATAAAGGGTAAGTTTTTTTATTTTCTCTTCTTACTTCAATCTGTTTGCTCTCGGGGAGAAAAATCTTTTCATTCATAGAAAATAATGTGAAATATCTTTTCACTTACAATGAAAGTTAGTGAAAATTTTATAGTAATGTAACACGAACATAATAGAGAAACAATATTTTTTAGAACACTAATATTCACATTATTGATTATGTTCATGGTTGGCTGACTTCTCTCAAATTTCCAGAACGAATTTGAAAGTTACCTGAAAACCCAAAAACAGAATCAGCTATTGCCGTTGACAAAATAATAGTTAATATGAATCAGCAATTGAACATAACCTAACAAAATATTGACGAGTTAATGAGTTTTTAAAAATTTTAATTTTACCTGTTTCATAATATCTTAGAGAAATTAAGAACTGGATTATGAGAGGAATAGGTACTCTTCTATTTTCCTTTTGGAGGCCACGTTTTAATTTATCGGGGATATCCAACACCGTGTGTTTGTCAAACAGGAAGCGTTTCTTGAACTCGCTTTCCGTGTAAAATTCAACAGGATTTTGCGTGTCACGGATAACACGCCGAGGATTAGGCTTAGCGTACTCAAGAACTTCCTCGATATATTCAATATCCTCTTCAAAATGAACTGGTATATCCATTACATCAGCCATTCTGGAAATCTCATGACCTCAAAGTTTAATTTCCGAAGTGTAAGTGGAGAAAATCGGTGACTTGGAAATGAAGTCGCTTTCGAAGTTTACTTTCCACAAAGTGACGACTATGAAATGGAAATAGGTACTTACAAGCTTGTAAGCCTAAGTCAAAGTCTTAGTTTTGTTCATGAATACGACCATTAGTGTGTGCCATTTCCGCCAATCACCGAGGCCTCCCTCCATAGTTGGGATCCCATACGGATGCATGGATTGCCTGAGCAGTAATCTGTCACTGCAATTGGAGACTTCGTAAAGCGATGGAAGCGTTAGCCATACGGAGTTAATGAGTTTTGTAAAACTGTTATTTTTACCTGTTTCATAATATCTTAGAGAAATTAAAAATTGGATTATGAGAGGAATAGGTATTTACTCGTAGTTCGTGAAACGGACTTCGAATTGTGCACATTCCTGAGTCGACTATGGATTGATTGATTGTTAGTGATTCCGGGCGCATTAACCACTATTGTCATTAGTCCCGCACGTGTAGTGCGTGTTATTGTTCAGAAGGTGGCGGTGGTCTTCCCCCGCTGTACGGTGAGATCCGGCGCCGTCCTACCGTCGTCTAGCGGAGTTTTCCCTAACGGGGTATCTCCCATCAGCGGGGCACCGCCCCTGTCAGGACAAGCTCTAAGCTCCCGACCGGTCTCTCGGCATATGTGGTAGTGTAATGCATAGTAAGTGCGTGTAAACGGGTGAGGATAGGACAAGGAAGAGGAATGAAAATTTAGTTAGGGTACTGCTCCGGCATTCGCCTGGTGTTGATCGAAGAAACCACGGAAAACTACCGATCACAGTAGCCGGCCGCTAGAATTCTTCTCCAGACAGTGAGTGAATTGGATCTAGCTGACAAACTAGTGTCGAAGATCCTACCACCGTCGGGACTCGCACCTAGGACCTCCCGCTAGTATGCAATTCCCTTATGGTACTGATAAGTAACCTTCAAACAAAAGTGGAACCGTTGGTGCAGTTGAAATAAACTAATTTATTTTGAGACAGCCTTCATTAGGCTATCTTCAGGTGGATAAACCTTTATGATTTGTTCATTGCTTTTGATGTAAAGTATACATAAGCATTACGCATTAAGGATCCCTATTATACTATTGCTCCTGCGACTGCCACAGTTGAAATAATGAATTTTGTATCCCTATCGCCAGAGAAGTCGATGACTCGTGCCCCCATTTTGTTTTCGAATATTTATAAATCCAATTTTCTGAAAATTTTACACTGCAAAACATGCACTCCGAGGAAGACTCTCCTGGAAGGGAAGATATACCAGATAGAACTTCCAATTCGAAAGAGCCAAGGAGCATGTCGCTCCATTCTTCGCAGAGGTATTTTCCTTTTGCTTTTTGTTTAATTTCAGAATTTTCATAAAACACTCTCTTTTCGACTTCTCTGGGATTAAATTCTGAAATTGTCTCTTGACCTCTTTCTTTTTCATGCTTTCTCGAACTGATCTTCAGAGAACGCTCTTGCTTGGAAGAACGGTCTTTTTTCCCTCCGCATTCTTTTAGCTCGTGGATGGGTTATGGCCCGGCCGATGGTGACATCACGTGACCGGCCACGGAGGGCTTGAACGAGTTGCTCCTTGGGATTCTGGGAAACAGTCGAAGATGATGGCCGATGACACGCGACAACAAGAAACATTCGCCCCGGGCGAATGGAACTCTATCAAATGCTCTCTATTCTTCAACCGATGCTATCATTGAACATTAAGTACCCATATTATGAGCTCCTGCCACCTTACTTACATCACGACGCTTCGCGAGCATGTCGGATTCCCATCACCGTTTCCAGCATACTTAGCCTACATGAACTTTTCTTTCGTTAAATAGCTATAGAAACTGTGATGATTGTATTAGAAACCTAAAGCTCTATTTTTGTCCCGACCTACTAGAATCGAACTTGAGGTCGCACCACGGAAAGCTAGTACGCTCTCCACCCGAAGGGTTTTTTTACTTAAAGCTGTTTACTTTACTTTAAATTATTTATTTTAAGCTATTTACTTTAAGATGCAATTTAAATTTAGTGTTTATACTATAAAACCTACATAGATAGATATTTATTATTTCTGCAGGTAGGTTTATACAACCTGGTGGCAGAACATTACAATTTACATATTACAATCAGCAATATTAATACAATCTAACTTTAAATTATTTTAAGACAATTTAATAATAATAATAATAATAATAATAATAATATGATACAAATGTTAACAATAAGAGCAATAATAACAATAATACCATTAACTCTGCAATTTATGGCTACCCTGCACACTTTTTTCAAACTATTAAAAACACGACTCTTTAATTACAAAGCACTTCACTTCACATCACGTCACCACACTTCAATACAATATTACTTTGAATATAATTATATATTTAATAATGCAATGCATTTAATAGTAATTATCACAATACTAAGAACAAAAATAGCAATAATAATAATAGTAATAATAATAATAATAATAATAATAATAATAATAATAATAATAATAATAATAATAATAATAGAAAATCAAAATCAACGGAAACAGCTATATTTTCTTTTCTTAAAGATGTCGCCTCATCATTAGATCAAAACGAGGCACCTATTGGATTATTTTTAGATCTCTCAAAAGCTTTTGACATCATTGATCATGACATTTTACTTTCAAAATTACCTTCATATGGAATCCGTGGTATTGCTCTAGATTGGTTATGTTCGTACCTTAAACAACGATCTCAGAAAGTTGAAATACCTTACTGGAATGATGGAACATTACGTACGCACCTTTCCGACTCTTTGCCCGTTGCATGGAGTTCCTCAAGGATCGATTTTAGGCCCTATTCTGTTCCTACTTTACGTAAACGATATGCCCTCGACGATTCGAAACGGAAGAACGGTTCTCTTTGCGGATGATACGAACATCCTTTGCAATAAAGAAACCGTAAATAGTACAATATCAGATGTTTCAAATTGGTTCCGAAATAACAAATTAATAGTAAACGAAAAGAAAACGGTTTTAATGCAGTTTTCCATTTCAAATAAACAATTCTGTGCTCCGTTGAAAATGAACAGTGTACCATTGACTCATGTTAATGCAACAAAATTTTTAGGTCTCTCAATTCAGTCAAACCTTAAATGGAACGTCCATTTAAATGAATTGAACACAAAATTAAGTTCATTATGCTACGCGTTCAGAATTCTTGCAAATTCAGTCAGCCTTCATACTGCTCGTTGTGTATACTTCGCGAATGTTCATTCCCGCCTGAGATATGGCATAATATTCTGGGGAAATACATCTTATAGCTCCCAGACTTTTAGATTACAAAAACGAATTGTACGAATAATAACCAAATCCCACCCACGTGATTCTTGTAAGCCTATCTTCATTAATCTAGGAATTCTACCATTACCGTGTCTTTTTATTTACGAATCAGTGGTTTTTGTAAAAAATGACTTGCTTAAGGGCGGGAATATATTTTCAGAAAATGCCGAAGTCTATTACTATAACACTCGACGTAGAAATCATATTCATCAGGTGACAGTATCAACAGCTCATTACAAAAAATTCACATACAATACATGTACCCTCTCCCTCAGAAAAAATGTCGTTCAAAATTCTATCTTCCACACCGCGCCGACAAACTTGGACACCCCTCGGCCTGGGGGAGGGCAGGGGGAGGGACGCGTTGACCAATCGCTAGCAGGTAGAACCACAGTTGTCTGTGATTGGTGCAACATCCCAAGGGGCAGAAAGAACGCTGTCTCAGGGGGAGAGGGGCTAGTTCGTTTACGTACGAGACAGAAATATCGTCATATTTCCCTGCTGATAGAGATAGTTTGCCTGCGCGTACACCACGACGAAAAAAATATTTCTAAGCGAGGTTTTCCGTCCAGAATGATTGTCTATAGACCAGTAAATATTTATCATTTTAGCAACAATTATTCTAACTTTTAGTAATCGATTTGTAACTCCTGACAAACTGCTATTTTGAGATATTCATTTCAGGCACAATTTGCGGAGCCTTCCCGGCCGTTCTAACGCATATTTTGAATTTGTTTATAAAATTATAAATTGTTGCAAAATTGTTAATTCGCTGTTTTTGGTTCTGGGACATCGGGAGACTCTCCCCCTTTAGATTTGCAAAATTTGGAAATTGTTTATAAATTTGCAATTGTTGCAAATTTTTTATTGTCTAATCTGAATGGCGTTTAAATGTGATGCAAAATTCCGGAATCCGTTCGGTGCTATTATATCTCGTTCTCGAGATATATGTAATTGTTTATAAGAAATTAACATCTTAGTAGACCCCATTTGTTTGCGCTTAATTCATTCGCGATAACAGAATAGCGTGGGATGGGCATACTGAAAAAACAGTTCTCCAATGCCGCGCTTTTGCCTGCCACATACGCTTAAAATGCACTTGCTTGTAAACAAATTCTGTGGCCAATTTAATTATGCTAAATTCGTATTTTTACGGCGAGTATGAGCACAACTTTTATTTGGTTTTTATATTCTCTTTCAAGTCCTACAATTTGCAAGTCGATATATTTATCAAATAGGAAAAAAATTGATTATAAAAAAAATATTTTTCAAGGTGCATTACGCCCAAACAATTGTTTCTATTTTTCTATCAAAGCTTTCTATCAAATCTATCTATTGAGCAACCGAATAAATGTATTATTAATTTTTTTAAGTCCCCTGTTAACACCGAGAGTCAGAAACTATTAGTTCCTCTTGTTTACCCATTACTATTAAAAAATAGGGAAACATATTGCTTAGCTGTTTGCTATAAACTGCACTGGATTGGATGAATGTAGTGTTAAGGTTTTCAAATACAGAAATATTCAATTGTGTGTTTTGAAAGATCACATGAGTAGAATCACACATGGCAATATTTACACAAGTATAGAAATTTCTAAATAAACGTATATAAACCTTAAGTTAATATTTTCAATTCAATTTATCATTCCTTTCTAAAACTGTTAATTTGATGATTTCATTGTATAATATTCAAATCAGAGCTTTATGTGCTAAATCTACGCATTGTTGATACATATTTTTAAACAACATTAATATATTTAATATACATTTAAAAGGGTTTTAGATTGGCGAACGTTTCAATGAAATTTCATGAATTCCTAAATGCTTGAAAATAAATACTTGTAAAATTAAATTATTGTAGCGTGTAAAAATATAACAAACTCACGTATTTGGTAAAACGAGTTGATATTACTAAAAGAAAGCAAAACAGATGTTATAACAATTCAAAGAGATTTAGCGTTTGTTTACAGTTTAGTAAATATCAATACTCTAGCATTTCCCAGTGAAAATACATAGAACGAACTTGGTGGTCAAGTGATATGACCTTCCCAACACAGACTACATTTCAGTATCGTCAGAGTTCGAAGGTGGTTTGTTGGCCGCCATTCTACGAATCTATCAAAACCTTGAATTTTGCACGACCATCTGTACAGGGAGAACGTAGCGGTTTATTAAACGGAAACGGGCCATTCGAGGTATCTAATGTGCACTCTTTGAAAACGTTTAACCATTATAAACTATCCCTAAGAAAAATATCAAATAAACAATGTTAAAGGTCACCAGCTTAACATTGCCTTTACTATTTGAATGTTTTCAACATCCCCAAAACCAACAGAAAACCC
This sequence comes from Teleogryllus occipitalis, assembly GCA_011170035.1. Classification (NCBI taxonomy): domain Eukaryota; kingdom Metazoa; phylum Arthropoda; class Insecta; order Orthoptera; family Gryllidae; genus Teleogryllus; species Teleogryllus occipitalis. The sequence goes on from BLKR01010232.1 coordinate 56,353, forward strand.
ATGTTTTTACAGGTTATTATAAAACCAATTCAATAAATATAAGCATTTATTCACGTTATTATTTTTAAAACACTCAAATATCTACGATGTTATTTGATTCAAGTCTTCATCGAAGATCTGAGATTAAAAAACTGATAAGCAGAGAAAATTAAAGTAATTTTGAGTGATTGATGAAGTTGAATGATCAAATGAAAAACAATGTTTCTTGCTTCATATAATGCTATCGTGTTTAACAGACATGTAATTACATGTGATACCTATATTTAAACATCCAAACTAATGAAAATTTTCAAAATTAAAATCATCAATAAAACGTTGATTCATCAGCAAGGATTATATTATTAAATACTTTTTTGAGATTCATGTGCTCCTGTGTGAATAACGTAGTAAACGTGATTCGTATGATCCAGTTTCTCAGAATAATACAAAACCTGCTAGACTCATACACTAAACATAATAGTTGTCAAATAGTTATTTACGACATGAGTATCATAAGATATCTTATTACAATACGAAATTGGAGAATTATCAAACAAGACTCTTTAGCCGAAATTGTTAACCAATTGAATATTGTAATATGTTACCATTTGAATATCATAGAAAGTAAGACGATAGTTGTCAAAATTCATGTGAACTATAATTTTTCTTTAAATTTTACTCCTTATCCTGCGAAAGATGTGTGACAGTACTTATGTTAACAGTTCTACTGCCATGAGTTTAATTAATTTGTTTGCAGTACGCAAATTATTGTTTTTGGTTTTAAAGAAGCATGGATATACAGAGTATCGGGGAAGGAAACGTGGAAAGTTTGAAAAAAGCTCTTTAAACAATTTTAATCATACTTTGTCTAATAAACTACATAGATATTTTGAATAACTGAGCTGCAATAAACACGCAAATGCTGGTTTGAAAATATGATTTCTACGCAAAACTTTGCATTCTAGAATCATGTAAACAGACCAGAAACATGTAACATGTTTATTATTAACAATATAAATTAATATATTAGTTCAGAAAAAAATTAACCGAGAAATAAAAAAGCAGTCGAACGGTGAAAATTGGATGCTTTTTTATTTCTAGGTTAATTTTTCTTTCTGATCAAATGTATTCATTTATTTTGTTAGTCATAAACAATTTAGATATTAATGAAGTGTTTATATGCTTCTACAACGCAAATAGTTGCCTAGAAAACATATATCCAAACCAACTTTTGAATGTTTATTGCGGCTTAGCCATTTGGAATATCCGTGTAGTTTATTAGACAAAATAAGCTTAAAATTGTCTTAACAGTTATTTTTCGAAGATTCGACATTTCTTCCCCGAATATCCTGTAAAAAAACGCATGATTTCTGTTGGTACGCGACGGAACGGCGTTCCGGTTCTTTGGAAATAATTATGAAATTATATTATATATAAATAGCTATCGCTATTATATTAATAATTAATTTGAGGCGCGTTTCGGGGCCTAAGATTTTAAAAATAAAGGATATATGTATCATAATAACTCTTATGACGACACTGTTCTCAGTTACGTCAAGTTTTAATTTAGAGAATCAAAGTCTAAGTTTACTCACCTAAATAAAATTTATCTTACTATACATACTATTTAGAAAGTGTTTTATGTTCAATACAAGTGTTGCCTCAACAGCATATATTTTCACGTTTTATTCGTAATTGCTATGCAATATTCAATACGGACTATGTGAACCTGCAAAAAAGAAACAAAACAAAACGACCTACTGCAGCAGAAAATATCTTCTACTCGTCGGGATTCGAACTCGGGTCTTTAAAGTTAACTCACCTGACACGGTTCCCCCTCACCACCAGGTACACGACAAGGCTACCTCCTTTCCGATGCGAAAAGAAAGTGAAGCATTTGCATTTTTTAAAAAAACAGGGTGTTCAATTTATCTTAATACAAGATCTATTTTTAAAAAGAGATTTCATTAAACAAAAATCTCTAGCGTTCATATTGTTTTTCGACAATGTTATAAAGATCAGTCGGGGCTAATATTATACAGTAGAAAATTGGGGGTTAATGTATTACACTTTAAGAGTTGTTATTTATTTATGTCCAAAATTAACAAGAAAATGACAAATGATAGGAAATATATTCTATTATAATGACCATATAGCAAACACTCAGAATGTAACAATATTTGGGAGGAAAAAATCAAAACTAAAATGCCTAATTTTTCCAGTCAAAAACTTTACCGCCGTGATATAAATCTTTTGATGTTACTTCGTTATTTTTTATGACACGATATTTTTGAAAATAGGTTATCATTAAGAAAGAATTAATATTCTTTTCTGCGTTAAAATAATGCAATAATATTAATCGTGTCATGATATATACAGCCTCAAATTTGTGGGGCTAATATGATACAACTTAAGAGGCTAATGTAATACGGGTGTTGGGGCTATTTCGATACACTAAAAATTAACACGCAGACAACTGGAAGGGATTTTTTTATGTTTAATATTACATCAAAGACGCTAAAATTCCGATTTGATGTTGATAAACTATCCAAGTGTTTATCTGAGAAAGAAAGAGCAGGCGACAATTCATATAGATTTCCTCGTTCTCCTCCCTAAAGAGTGGAGTGTTTAATTTACATTAATTTAATATCTATTTTTAAAAAGAGATTTCATGAAACAAAAATCTCTAGCGCGAATATTGGTTTTCGATAATGTTAATAGGTATTTGTTTGCAATTTTCAAAAATTCAGATCGTTCGCCCAAAATTGAACGTACGCCACCTTTAAACATCTTGTGCTTCGAGGAATAGATTTACAGAAAAATTGGAGCTCTTTTTGAGGAAATTATGTAAATATGATGGGGTTTGGTGTAAAATACCTTCAAAATTAAAAGATTCGTTTCAAATTCGGAGATTCGTAATATTAGCCAGATCGTTCAAGGAATATCCATTTTGGTGAAAATCGTGTTTACTTTAGGCTCTAGAATTACTCACACGAAAACGGATTCACAAAGAGGTTTTTTGGAAAATCACTTTTTCGGGTTCAAAAACAAGCGTTTTGACAGCCTTGTGTATAGAAAATAAAAGAACAATACCAACAATCCACTTTTTTCGAACTAGCTACTTACAAAACGTGTTTTCTGTGAAAATTTCGACACTTCCTCCTACAGCATTACGTAACTCTCTTTACACGTGGAGGTAAAAATGTTCCAGCGTTACTGGGATTTGAACTCGGATCCCTGTAGTCTGTAGGTCTGGCTCGACCGCACTGTGCTATCACAGATATTTCTCAATACGCTGTCCAAGCACACTTATTACGAAAAGAATAGTTACGTGATATTCATTGCACTTAGATTTTTTATTAGAGGAATGTTCTACATGTGTCAAAGGTATCAAATTCGCAATAAAAATTCAAACGATTACAGCCCACGCAACTACATAGCTCAGTTTACTAAGAAATATTTTCAACCAGAAGCGGTGGTCTTTAGAACCGTCTGTGGAAGTCGTTCCCGGTCTTATCTTTCGGCGACTATGGCCAAGGTTGAATTACGTCACAGATGAAAGTTGCGATAACTCTAGAGCTAAACACGGGCGCACATACAGACGTTCTGAAGCCAGAATCGCAATAGGGGCATATTTATACGTGATTTTTTAAAACATTAACACACTAAAATAAGTAGTGGCGCCTCAAAAACACATGCTTTATGTGATATTTATAATGGATACGAATGATTATAACTATACAATTAACCGCAAAATTGTTTCTACCCGCAAAAATTATTCGCCGGGGATGAGATTCGATCTTACGGGCCTAAGCTTCTCCAACAGTGCGCTTACCTGCTATACCACAGAAGCTCTTATAACTTTTGTCTCTCACAAAGATGATTTTAAACTGTCATGTATCACAGATTTGACTAAAAAAGAACGTGCGGCGTTTCGGTGCTTGTGTTAACTACAGACGGACACACAGGCGTTTTGTCGTAAATAGATTTTTTAGTAACAAGGACCCACAAAACATGGATTCTGTCTACAAACGTATTGAAGTAATTCACTATATACAAGAATAAAATTTATCTACTTTTTTCGTGACCAGTGATCGGAATTTAGAGGTTTTTGTTGAAAAATCCCCGTCTCCCGGCGCATGATTACAATACTTTTTCTTCTTACTACATAGTTACCAGAAAGGAAGAAAAAATTGTTTTTCATTGTTTCTATTCAACGAAAATTTTCAATCAATTCCAAAGGTGAAATAATCAGTAAATATTAAAAAGAGATTTATTGACAATATGAAATGAAATACAATAAGAAAGGAATCTTCTGTTCTTTACTTGGTATTCTTAACAAATCTATAGAAAAATCATAATAAAGGCATTATTTCAACAACATTCGAATATTATTGTTAGAATCTATGGGGAAACTGTTAATGCCGGGTCCTGGTAACGTAAAAAGGGTTAACTAATGTTGTGAAATATAGAAAAAAATCCTTTAACTCGTGTTGCCAGAAACTAATGTTTTGTGGGTCGTTGATACAGAAAAATCGAACGACGACGAAAAGCCTGTTTGTTCGTGTGTCTGTTGATGTGTCTGTTCTTGTGTCTGTTCGTCTGTCTGTAATTTTCAAAAAAAATTATATGACCTTATTGAAAGAATTATTTATGGACAACAAATTTCATTTGAAAGAAAAATCTCTGTTCAATTTGAGAGTTGTAGGAAAACACCGAAAAAATTCAAACTTTTCCAATTTTCGAAAATTCAGAATTTACAGTGGACATAAGACGTATGTCGCCTTTATAAGTGTATTTAACTCTATTCTTAGAAGAAATTTAAAGAAAAAATTTGGGGTCGTTTTTGAGAAACTTTTGAAAATGACCGACGGCTTCATGTAATGTACCCTCAAATTTTAAAGAATGATTTTTAAAATCTCAAAGTTTCAACTAGAATCACATCGACAAGGGATTCTTCAATTTGGAAAAGATCGTACGATCTGTTTAGGCGCTAGTAGTGTTCACAGATGGACGGAGAGACGGACAGACGCAGACAGATGACGTTTTGCTTTCAATTGGTGTTTTGGCATCAAAGACCCACAAAACAGGAATTATGGTTACATCACGTGTTAGAGATTTTTCTCTTAATTTAGTAACTGGATTTATCCACTCCTTTGTTTTCAGGGCCCGGCAATACATTTTTTCTGCCGAAAATTCGCCGTTTTTTTCGCGGAGCATTACATAACTTTCTCTATACTACGTATATTACTCCGTATGTATGTACGTATACGAGAAAGTAAAAAGTTACGTAATTCTACGGAGGAAATCGGCTAATTTTCGACACAAAAAACTGTAATTTCCGGGCCCTGGTGTCAAAAAAGTGGATAAATTCAGTTGATAAATATAGAATAAAATCCCTTTAGCATGTGGTGTAGCCAGAAGCCAGGTTTGGTGGGTAGTAAATACAAAACACAAACGATTAATTGTAAAACGTATTTTCTTCTGTGAACAATGCTAGCGGCTAAACTGTTCAGGCAATTTTCTCCAAAGTTGATATTCCGCAAGCGATACGTATTTATAATAGTATTCATTCATTTACTTTCCAAATTATTTTACCTTTTTCACTAACTAAAGCAGCAAATTAAAATACATTTTGAAATAGAGTTCGCAGCGAAAATGAAATGTTTTAGCGGGCTTACTGCTTTCCGGGGCATCAATAACTATTTAATTTCTTAATTATTTATGAAGAGACTAATTATGATTTGTTTGGTTGTACTTGTAGGTCATCATTTAAAAGAAAATATAATATTTAAGAATGATTTTAGAATATCTTGAGATCGGGCAAAAACAATTTTGTGTATTCGAAACACGAATTAGTGGTCCATAAACAAGACTTATAAGAACATTTAATCACAGCAATGCTAACTAAAAAACGAGACAATTTTAAGAGGAATTGATAAGCAAATATGTGTCCATTGTTGGCAGCGTCCATTGTTGCTGCCCACAGCATCCATTGTTGCGCTCATTGCCGACGCTTCTGAGGTTGATGCTCTCTTCAGCTGCCTGTCCCAGTTGGGACTCTACAGCCAGGTGTTAGTAGTGTGGGATTTTTCTTCTCCTAGTTTTGCCCTCACTCCCCCGTACTGAGACGGGGATTGGTAAACTAGGAAAAATAACATAGGGGTTAATACATTTTATGTTGGACAGGCTATTTAATTAGGCCTTTAGGAAGACGGAAATGGGGGTAGAAAAAAGGATTTAATGTTTTTATTGATTTTTACTTTCTCGCACTTACTGACGTAAGAAGAAAAGGTGTTCTAATCGTGCACCAGAATAGGGCGAATTTTCGGCAGAAAAACCGTCTCATTCTGGTAACGAAAAAAGTGAATAAATTTATTTGATAAATTTAGGGGGAAATCCTTTAACGCGTTGTGTAGCCAGAATTCATGTTTTGTGGATCGTTGTTACCGAAAAATTGAATGACGGCAAAACGTTTGTCTATCAGTCTTCCGTATGCGAACAACGCTAGGGGTTAAATTGTTCAACCGATTTTGTCCAAAATTGATAATACCCAATCGATCTTGTTGATATCACGGTCCCATTAATTCGAAACCGATATTTTAATTCTGGGAGGTACTTTACATAAAGCCCCAGAGATATTTTCAAAATTTTCTCAAAAGCGGCGTCATCGGTTTTGATTAATTTTTTTCCATAATCTCAAGAACGTTTAAGAGAATGGTGTAGATCTCATGTTGGCGTGTCTGTCCGTCTGTAGTTAACACAAGCATCTAAACGCCGCACGTTCTTTTTTAGTCAAATCTGTGATACATGACAGTTTAAAATCATCTTTGTGAGAGGCAAAAGTTATAAGAGCTTCTGTGGTATAGCAGGCACTGTTGGAGAAGCTTAGGCACGTAAGATTGAATCTCATCCACGGCGAATAATTTTTGCGGGTAGAAACAATTTTGCGGTTAATTGTATAGTTATAATCATTCGTATCCATTATAAATATCACATAAAGCATGTGTTTTTGAGGCGCCACTACTTATTTTAGTGTGTTAATGTTTTCAAAAATCACGTATAAATATGCCCCTATTGCGATTCTGGCTTCATAACGTCTGTATGTGCGCCCGTGTTTAGCTCTAGAGTTATCGCAACTTTCATCTGTGACGTAATTCAACCTTGGCCATAGTCGCCGAAAGATAAGACCGGGAACGACTTCCACAGACGGTTCTAAAGACCACCGCTTCTGGTTGAAAATATTTCTTAGTTAAATGAGCTATGTAGTTGCGTGGGCTGTAATCGTTTGAATTTTTATTGCGAATTTGATACCTTTGACACATGTAGAACATTCCTCTAATAAAAAATCTAAGTGCAATGAATATCACGTAACTATTCTTTTCGTAATAAGTGTGCTTGGACAGCGTATTGAGAAATATCTGTGATAGCACAGTGCGGTCGAGCCAGACCTACAGACTACAGGGATCCGAGTTCAAATCCCAGTAACGCTGGAACATTTTTACCTCCACGTGTAAAGAGAGTTACGTAATGCTGTAGGAGGAAGTGTCGAAATTTTCACAGAAAACACGTTTTGTAAGTAGCTAGTTCGAAAAAAGTGGATTGTTGGTATTGTTCTTTTATTTTCTATACACAAGGCTGTCCAAACGCTTGTTTTTTGAACCCGAAAAAGTGATTTTCCAAAAAACCTCTTTGTGAATCCGTTTTCGTGTGAGTAATTCTAGAGCCTAAAGTAAACACGATTTTCACCAAAATGGATATGCCTTGAACGATCTGGCTAATATTACGAAT
>BLKR01010233.1:0-64064 GCA_011170035.1 Teleogryllus occipitalis
GCGGAGCGCGGCGGAGCGGGGCGGAGCGGGGCGGAGCGGGGCGGAGCGCGGCGGAGCGGGGCGGAGCGGGCCGGAGCGGGGCGGAGCGGGCCGGAGCGGGGCGGAGCGGGGCGGAGCGGGGCGGAGCGGGGCGGAGCGGGGCGGAGCGGGGCGGAGCGGGGCGGAGCGGAGCGGGGCGGAGCGGGGCGGAGCGGGGCGGAGTGGGCGGAGCAGGCGGAGCGGGGCAGAGGGGGGCGGAGTTGAATGGAGCGGGGCCGACAGGAAGGGGAGCAGCGGACTTGTGATTTTTTTATTAAGCAGGAGTGTATGAAGGGGTTCGAGTATATACGTGTGTGCTGTGCTATACTGTGCGTGTGCTGGTTGTGTGCTGACCGAGGATTGTGGATGCGGAAGGAGCTTCCGTTGGAAAAGCTCCCGCGGAGCCTTATTACTGATTCGGCGAAACACAATTGCGGCGAAAGGTGATGGAGCGGTTGGGGCGCGGGGGGCGGGGAGGTTTCGGGGAGACCCCCCTCCCCCGATGCGTGGAATCACGGCCCTCTCTCTGCTTTCTCTGCACTCACCTCTCCCTCCACCAGGACTCCACCCTTTCTACCTTTCGGCCGCTCCCGAGATTTCTCCGAAATTTAATCTTTATGATCTCCCTTTCACGGTATCCGAAAGCAAGGGGACAAAATATTAGTCTGAAACAAAAATTGAAACTCCAAATGTTTGTCATTTGTATCCTACCGGCACTAGTGTACTAATCCTATGCTACGTCGGATACATTCCGAGATATAAGAAGATAAAGTATTCAACCGACATTCCTCTTCTCAGAGCAAAGAATAAATATATCTGTAATGCCTGATGATGTAGTGAACTATTGTGAGTTTTGTTTATCACTGCTTTGATTCATGATTTCTGAATTAAAAAGAGGGATTTCAGGAGAATTCATCTGCTGATTTTTACACTTCTTTACCGCATGGATAAAGACGAATGCAGAATACAATTGTAGATTGCGGGAATTATGTGTGTGTCAATGTTTTTCGTATAGTGGAAAAGCGAGGAAGAATTGTGAAAGGCAGCAAGAGGAAACGCCTGGAAAATGGTCAAACCGCTGTGGATGTTTGACACTAGCTACATAGCTAGATCGAATTCAGCCGCTGTCTGGAAGAGTATGGTAGCGGCCCGCTGCTCTCTTTGGTACTTTTCCATGGTTACTCCCCATAACACCAGGCGAATGCCAGAGTTGTACTGACGGGCCATGGAACGCGCGCGATCCTTCTTTTTCATTCCTCTCCCTACTCCTAATAAATTGACACTTGCATGCACTACACTACCACGCATGACGGGAGACCATTCAGGAACTTCGAGCATGTTCCGACTGGGGCCGTTCCCAGCTAGTGGAAGATACCTGGTGGAGGAAAACTCCGTATGGTGACGCGTAGGTCAGCGCCGGATCTCGCCATCTAGCGGGAAAGATCACCGCACTCTCCCACGATATAAACGACACTTATGGGATTAATGATCTTAGCAGTTGACGCTCCCGAATCATCAATCAATAAATCAATGATTGGCCGTTCCCAGCTGGTGGGAGATACCTGGTTGAGGAAAACTCCGTATGGTGACGCGTAGGTCAGCGCCAGATCTCGCCATCTAGCGGGAAAGATCACCGCAATCTCCCGCGATATAAACGACACTCATGGGATTAATGATCTTAGCAGTTGACGCTCCCGGAAATATCAATCAATAAATCCATGAACGCCCTGTCCTCCGGGACGTGTGCCGGTGGAGGCATACCTGGCGGGTGATGGTAGTGGAAGAACCTCATTAAATCGTTTGATTCTTCAAGGTCAGTGCCGCAGGGGCGGCTCACTCCTCCTCATCTAATCCGCCCCCCGTTCAGATTCCACAAAGATAAATTCCGACCTCCGGAACTCCTACGCTTTTTTCACAAAATAGGCGCCGTTATCTCACCCATTTCATAAACCACCGCAATAACTCCAATGCACCTCAACCTGATTTCCCATTAAGGAGCCCGGTGAGTCATCCTCCTTCTTATCTTGTCTGTATATTAGTGTATACATTGTATAGTCAAACAATTCTGTAATGTGGCTCTGTACGCTGTATCAGAAAATTGTTGAATAAAAAAAGCAGATGGGCATATTGAGTCACAGCTGCGATCTCCACAAAATGGTCCGCCGTTCACACTGGTACAAGCGTTGAAGAAGAATTCCACAATGTTCAATTCCAGATTTTCAAGAGCACACCAAACTGTACAATGCTTTTGGCATACTTTTATTTATTTATATTCGTGAAAACAGTTAAAAACTGTGTGTGACGTGCTATGGGGAGACGTGAATACTCGGCACGTATTGAAAATTCTGTGATCCCTTCCCTAAGTCATATACTACTTGAATTTTGAATCCCAAAATTTAGCGTTTTTGTAAGGATTGTTAACATAAGTATTCATTCCGATGTAATAAAATCTATTTTTGAGGGTAAATCAGCAATAAATTTGCGCTATATGTCCATCGTCACGGAATAATAATTTCTGCCGCGACAATATGAAGAACGCGATAATTTGAATAACTATTTCCCACTGAATTCTAGAAGACATGCGCAGATAATGAAGTTATATGTCCAGAAGCAAAAAAAGGGGGCCATCTCAGCATTTACTCAAAGGATTAGGAAAACCGAACGAAAAACCTGATCGAGATGTAGGTCATTGACCCAGAGGCTGCGTTACAATACTTGTTACAGGTTGTTTAGAATTATACAGTCCAAATGGTAAATAATACATCAAAGGTAATGGTAAATAATACACAGTTAAAATTAATGTTACGTTCCTTTTGATGCTCAGTATAGTCTCTAATTGTACAGAAATAATTATGCAGCAAAAACGATTTTACTTTCGATTTAAAATTTTCTATCGAATTTAATCGTTTAATGTCATCTGGCAAAGTGTTGTAGAATAATGTATATGTGTTGTATGTCAATTTTATGTAATGAGCTGTTGATACTGTCACCTGATGGATATGATTGCTACGTCGAGTGGTATAGTTATGTAGACGTCGGCGTTTTTTTAATATATATTACCGCCCGTAAACAAGTCATTTTTGACAAAAACCATTGATTCGTAAATCAACAGAGAAGGTAATGGTAACATTCCTAGATTAATAAAGAGATGCTTACAAGAATCTTACTTGTTTCGAAAATTCGAATTTTTCGTGCACTATTTGAAATTAAAGTGAATAGTCTTACCAATATTGCTAAGGCCGCTTGTGTGTTGCAGAATGTTTTAAGGAATTGTGTAGCTGAAGAAAGAGAAGCCCAGAATGAAGAGATGTCATAGTGTCAACTCCGGCCATTATTGGAATCTAACTCACTCCTCCCGCAGTTTACAGAAAGCTTTTACAATTTGACAGAATATTATTACGTACTTCAATACTACAGGAATGGTTCTCTGGCAGAAGAAAAATACTGAAATACTAAGAATTTGGACACTATTACAGTGTCATCATGTAATGTTTTTGTCAATACATGTTTTGTTTGTTTAACGTGAAATTATGTTTTTTCACAAAACCTAAACATTCTTCGATTAATAAATACTTTAATACTAGCTTGAGATATTTGTATCATTCATACAGTTCGTTAATTATTATTTTAAATTTCAGTTATTTTGTCAATTCATTATTGGGTAAAGGTTAAGGCATCAAAAATATTGTATTTGTATACTGTTTTAACTCGGGAAGTGTCTCATTGGAGAACTTGAAACCCTAAGATTACTTCATTTACAATTTTGTTTAAGAATTGTGTGATTTTTGGTACCTGCTCTCCATCTTTTGTTTGGATATTTCATTACCCCGCACATCTGCCAATTTGTAGAATTTTATTTTATCTCGCGTGTGATTCGGGTCCCAAAGCTCTCTCGGACCGAAGTCCTCTCTCTGTTTGTTTGATAAATCCACGATCACAGAGATATCTTTCCGACGCATCGTCCAAGAATCCCTTCAGAATACCTCCCCATTCCATGACACATTCGGTCACAACAGCGACAGGACTGAGGGGGGCAATAGGCAATTGCCCCTCCTCCCCCAATGTTAGGAAAAGTAAGGAAAACTGTATATTTGGAATTATTTATAACTTTACTTTTATATTATAATTTTATATATTTGAATTTATTAATATAATAAAAATTTGTATTCGATATATTCAAGTATCAGTTTTATATTAAAATTCCTCTCGAGCTGGAATCCCGTCCTCCTGCAGCAGATATAAAATCCCGCCCCTGGTCAGTCACTATCAACTTCCAGTAAGATCGGATAATTTAAGATAATTTATAGATTTCACTATAAACGACAACTTAATACTAAGTTCACTACCTTGTTGAACATGACTATAGCTAAAACGTGTACGAGTGTAAATCGGGTCGCAGCTACGTTCGTGGGATACCTCTGGGAAAAACACTTAGCACATTTGCCTTTTCGGTTTCTAAATTCTAGAACATTCGCTTTGAATCAAGGAATGTTTGATCAATCTGTGGAAGGAAGGAAGAAACTAATGCAGTAGTGCAAACGAGATTTAAAACAATGATTTTTCAAAAAAATCGATGGAAAAATATCTAACGGACCTACTTAGCTAAAGTATCAACAAATAGTTACAAAACAACTTAGTATTTTGTATGCCCGGTTCTTGGCGACTCTCTCTTATATCTCAGCCTTCAGCTTTGTTCGTAAATAATCTTCAAGACCTGGTCCATTCCTTCGCCAGATTTTACGAACACACCCGACTTCTATTCGTTTCTCTTCCATCCTCGGAAAAGTCACGGCGACACGTCACTTCAAGTAACGTGCGCAGGTCCAATGAGCATAGTGGTTCGCAGAAACGCACTATGAGTCACCCTGCGTCACGTCGCGGATCTGCGCCCCATTTTGCGCCTAGCCTTGAAGGGTGTGCGGACGGCCCGGAGCTAGGCCGTGCGCTGGCAAGTGGGACGCGGGAGGGGGTCTTCGTTTCGACCACCACGCAATCATGACGGTCTGCTGCATTTCATGCCGCCACGCGCCACCCGTTCTTCAACACGATGGCTAGAAGCCGGCCTCGCTCTCTTATGTTGCCCCTTAATCCCTCGTGTGGCATGCGAAGCAGGTGGATTTCGACGTGGTTATTTTAACTGCCATGCTTCGTCTAAACCAAACTTTTGCCGGGGCTGATATATATATATATATATATATATATATATATATATATTCGCAGCTCGCCGTCCAGGCGGCCGCAGCACAGCAGCCCCGGCAAAAGTTTGGTTTAGACGAAGCATGGCAGTTAAAATAACCACGTCGAAATCCACCTGCTTCGCATGCCACACGAGGGATTAAGGGGCAACATAAGAGAGCGAGGCCGGCTTCTAACCATATATATATACATACAAGCTGATTACATCCCAGCGTACGCCGGTGTAGTCCCTTGTACCATTGTAAATAAATAAATAAATAAAAGGAATAAATATAGAAATAAAAGATACGTCCTCGTCCTACCTTGCTTCTCTGGCATCCCTGCTCCCATCAGTTTCCAACCGCCTCCACCTGGTTCCGCTCGAGTGCGCTCGGCTCCCCCCCCCTGCATCGCGCTTCCCCGCCCCTCCCTCCCACCCCCAATCCAGCGGCCGCCGGGGCTTCCAGCGTGCCCCTCCCCCTCCAACACCAACTTCGAATTTTTGCCTTTGGAGTTTCCTCTGCAGACGCGGAACGTTCGCTCCACGGAAAATATGCGAAGTATTCTGGGAATTAAGTATTGAGCCGGCGGCGTTATAAAACATCAATATCGGAAAGGGTACGAGCTACTTTCCCCAGCAGGAAATCCTGATCCGCCGCGTTATTTGGGGAACATCGGGAAACCGTACGCATTCTTGGAAAAGCGACAGCCGTTGTGTGGCGGGGTGCGGGGGCGGGAAGGCAATGTGGGAGATGGGCCGAAGGTTTGGGCGTTGGGGTGCATTTTGTGCAGTTGTGTAGTCGCACGGATTGGAATTAAACTGAGTATTCCATATTTTCAATTTATCGGAACTGATTTCTACGTATACCGTGGGCAGTTTCAACAAAGTAAATGTGCAGAATTAAAATGACATTTTCGTTCGATACCACACACAGTTTCGGTAAATCTGTTCGGAGTTCACTCTCAAAAGGTGGAAGAACATGAGGTTGCGTTACTCATGAATGTAATCTAAATTGTTTCCTCTTTCAGGAAACGCCTGTCGAGATGTCATCCAGGGAGGTCTTTTCAGGTGACCAAAAGTGAAAGGGGATTAAATGGGATGCGAATGTTAAGGGAAACTGATCGGGATGCAATCAGCTGCTTCAATCAGACGAACAAGTCGCGCGTGAAGAGGAGACGTCCACGGAGGTGAAGGCGTGGGAGTCATGACTAATGCTTGTGGGGCAGGGGAGGAGGCAGAGGAGTGGTTGGCATGATACGAAAGGAAAACGGACGGGACAAAAATCGGAAAGGGGCGGGAGTAGTAACGGGAAATAGAGGGAGGGTGCGAGGACTCGGGGTCGGGACGAGAAGGTGTGGGAGATGCGGGAGGGAAGCGAAGGAGGGGCGAGGGGACGGGCTGGCGAATGGTGCGAGAAGGGCCGGAAGTGGCTTGGGCCAGGGCGCGAAGTGGCTACCCAGTGGAGAAGAAGTGAAGGAGAGACGCGAGAATTGTATTCCTCACATCAATAAATGGCCTCCTGACAAAGCTGGAGTGAAGGGGCGGAGGGAGGGTGAGGTAAAAAGTAAAAAAAGGCGGTGGGTAGATCGTGTAAGAGTTGAGATGTAACAGGGACAGGAGGACGGATATTGACGTGCAGGTTCGGCTGAGGGAGTGGGAAAGATGCAAGCGAGAGGATGGGAAAGGTGCGAGAATTGGCAGTTGGATTGATTGATTGACATTTCCGGGCACGTCAACTTCTATGGTTATTATCCCCTTTAGGGGAGATAATATTTTCCACGAGAAATTATGGAGTATCTCTCTTCCTGGATGGTGAGATTCGGAGACGACGTATATGTCGACCAGCAGATGATTTTCCCATCTAGGTATCTCCTTCAGGAAGACATCGTCCCCCGACGGGACAAGCCCTAAGCTGTCGTCTGACCTCCAATATGTGTGGTAGTGTAGATCATGCGAGAGTAAGTGGGTGTGTATGTGGAGAGGATAGGACACGGAAGAAGAAGGAAAGATCGCGCACGGCCCCTGGCTCTTTTATTAGAGTCCTGCTCCGGGATATTTACCCGGTAGAGAACGGAAACCATGGAAAACTAACCCTCAAAAGAAAAGGCTGATAGAATTTTTCTCCAGACAGCGACCGAATTCGTCCTAGCTATATAGTACCAAGTGTGGAAAATCTACCATGGTGAGTACTCAGTACTACAGTATTGTTTCTATAAAATTAGAGGCTATACTGAGCATCAAAAAGAAAATAACATTAATTTTAACAGTGATATTTAATGTATTATTTATCATTTGGACTGTATAATTGTAAACTATCTGTACAAGTATTGTACCGCAGCTTCTGGGTCAATGACTCCCATCTCGACCGGATTTTTCGTCGTTTCCTTGATCTTTTGAACAAATGCTGAGATGGCCCCTTGTTTTGCTTCTGGACATAAATGTATCTTTATTATCTGTGCACGTCTTCAGTGGGAAATATAGGTAGTCAAATAATCGTTCATATTGTCGCGGTAGGAAATATTGTTCCTTCACGAAGGACATGATGAGGGTTAAGTGTCCAAATTTTTAGCTGACTTACCCTTGAAAATACATTTTATTACATTTGAGCGAATAGTTTTGTTAACAATCCTTGCAAAAACCGCTCATTTCTTTGTGTATTCAAAACTCAAGTAGAATATAGCTTACGGTAGGTATCACAAAAATATAAAAACGTGCAAGAATTCATTTCTCCCTTAGCACGTCACACATCGTGTTTAACTGGTTTTGACGTAAAAAGAAATAAATACTCAAACGCTAAGAACCCCCGGTCACAGTCGCTGCAGAGACAGTGGCAGAGTTGGATCTGAGCTCTACTCAGCCGGTTTGGCGGTTACAGCCGGGGGAGGGGGCTGGGAGGGGAGGGAAGGAGAAGGGCGAGCGTGGGAGGGGGCGCTTCGCGCTTCCGACGCGGGAGGAAAAAGACCGCGGTGCCGCGAGAGAAGCTGTAAAGCGGGGCCTGCGAGGAAGGGGGAACGGTGAACAGCGGATGGACGTGGTGGTACCCGTGGGTATACAACGCCCGGCAGAAGTTGGGGCCTCTTTGGGTGCGTTGCGGGTCCCTCTCGGCGATAAAATACTGCACGTTACGGATGCAGCACATTTTTCCGTAAGCTCTCCGCCGGAAGGAGGCTAACGTTGGAATAAATGACCTCGAGTGTTGAGGCTACGCAACACACGGGCGTGGAAAAGGCCATTTAAGGCGCTTGGCTTCAAAGGAAGTTGATCTGCATTATTTGTAGCATGAAATAAATTATTAATATTGTGAGTGGTTGGTTGTGTACCCTTAAATAAACCCCACTCTTGCATCTGGGCATCTTATTTCAATTTACTTATTTTCCAATATTTCTGTCCGGATTTGGATCTTCATCAGGGCTTATAACTACAAGTAACAGTTTTATCAGATCAACTGCTAGAATACTTCATCTACATTACGTGGTATTACTGCGTCGTAAACATGCATTATTATTAATATAGTAAATAATTAGCAACATGCTGTATAGTATTGACTCCACATGAATAACAAAAAAAATAACTTTTAGGCATCCTATAACGATGATTATCCTCTAGAATGGCTCATGGGCAGCGAACTGTCTTCCTGTGCTGTGGTCACGGATTCTTTCTCGATCCAGGCGAGTTCTAGCTTTCCTTTAAAATCGTCCCAGTTTCTGTAGCTGTGTGACAAAGATAAGCTCGAGCAGGCGGATCTTGCTAGTTACAGTGAAGAGCATACATGTTCGCATCATGTCGCTCGAACCCCCAAGCATGGGAATTTAACTAGGCCCAGGCAGGGGGGACACGGTAGCTGGCCCGCGAACTCAGACTACCAACCCAATAATGCCAAATACATGCGATGCCAAATAATGCCAAATACATAACGATGATTGGTGTTCGAGAATGGTATGGTACATTACACGTTTTAAATACAAGTACAGTCTAAGTACAATTACATTAATAATCTATGTTCTGTACATGATAATAGCGTGTGATGCATTAACCCATCAGCTGATCAGATAAACCTGAATCGGGTGTTATTATTTAACCCTGATAGAAGTCCAAATTTGAGCCGAAAAGTTGTCATGTGAAATTTAACTACGATGCCAAACGTGAGAACTGTCTTTAATTTTAAAAAAATGTTGGTCAATGCAAAAGATATATCAAAAACTGCATTATTGGTGGCAAGAAATTAAAGTTGCTCAATATTATTTAGGTACTTGTTCTCTTAAAAAATCTTTTAAAATGTTTATAATCTAAAAGTTGTTTTCGTGCTACAGTCGGGACAGCCTTCTAAAGAAAATCCTCAGCAAGCCGACTTGTAGGTCGGTGTTGGATTTTTTTATTATTGCCTATAAATTATACATATTATAAATACATTATTTTAATGTTGTGTATTTCCAGTCTTTTCGTATTACACTGTCACACGAGAATTCATACGTATATAAAAGCGTACAACAGGTATATATTCACAAAATACTACATTATTTATATATTTAAAAAATTGCGAATTCTCTCGCAAACTTTCACCCCTAATTACCGACTGTCTCTTTGATGGACGTTGTAGTCCACTGAATTGTTTATTGTTAATAATATAAAATTATTGGATTGTCAATTTTTAAAAATACACTAACAGCTAATTAGAATTATGTTAAATAAATCATGAAAATGCAATTTAATACTGAGCAACATTCTAAATGTTTTAAGATTTTAAAATAGAATTGCCAACAGAAATTACATTTTAAAACATTGAAAAAGTTGTGGAAAATGAAATATAAAATAATTCTATTACATTAAAATCGATAAAACGAAAATTTAATAAAATTTGTTTCACAGACAAATTAATTGTTAATCATGGAAGACGGAGACAACTCATTGAAACATGTCTGGTTTTATAATTATTTCAGTTGGTGTTTCTGTTAATCTTACAGTAATATTGTACTGCATATCCACCTAACATTTGGTAAATTTTGAATTTTATAACAAGAAGCATTTAAAAGCTGGTGATAATACAGAATGGCACAGACTTTCTCGTAGTAAAGTTTTCTAATTACCTTGGCGTGAACTCACTTGACGGTGTTGCTCCATCCCATTGCCAGCTGCCATCTACCTCCGCTCAAAGTACTTTTTTTGAAATTTTCTCAATTTTTCGGTGCCCTAATAATAGAACCGAAATATTACTTTAAGAATTTAGAGAAGAGTAAACTTCGCCATAAATGGCAGTTTTCATTGAAAAATTTGAAGCTGTTGAGGGGAACTTCGTGTAAAGTACCTTCTAATTTGAAGATTTTTTTCAAAATTGTAGGGCGTCGAATCGAGCCAGATCGACCGGGGAATATTCATTTTGAAAATAATCCTATGTATGGTTTAGGCGCTAGTGGTGTTCACAGACGGACAGACAGGCAGACGAATAGACGTTAAAAAAACACTTTTTCGATATCAGGGGATCCCAAAACGTGTATTTCCGTTGAAATCTCAAAATCGATTTTCCGCAGCATTACATAACTTTCTATGAAATACGTATATGAACATGTGAAAAGAATTTAATACATAATTTCAAGAATTGACGTATTACGTAACTAGCAACTCATCGTGATGAAATCCAAACACGAAAGTTCACAATACAACGGACGTTATCCGTTTTCTGTCATAAAGGTCTCCGCCGTTCCGTTACTCATGCTTCATATTGCTACATGAGGAACTGTCAAAATATGTCTACTAACACGATGCGAACTTCAGGACCGATAACTGATGCCAACAATAACTTCACAGAATTATCAAAACTACACAAAGCGTGCAGACGTGTCGTGCAGTAAGTAAAGTTAGTTTATGTGGAGCAAAAACGTACAGTGTGTTACGCTGCACACGATTTCGAAATGCAGCTTTGACATATGAACATGCACTCCACGCGTAGCCCGTTATTCATTTACAATTCTCAAATCCCCCGCGAATAGGCCCCCGCACGGCCAGCATTTGCGCCAGCCGCAGCCAAACTCAGCGGCGGGGCGCAGCGACCGCCCGGCGCTTCATTCTGGTAGGCCAAAGAGTTGCTGCCGTTTATGATTGCGCCAAACACATTGAATTTTTTCGTTAAATATTGTTTCAGTGCAACAGTTATTCACGCGTCAGTTTATTTAGATTGCTCTTCTAAGTGTCTGAGACAAATTTCGCGTTTGCACGCCTTCCAGATTTCGAGATATGATTTTTGTCCATCCAGCGAAGCAAAATTGATTACTGTGCGGAGCCTAGAGGGAGTTCATCAGGGGAAACGACCGGTTAGCGTCCGGACGGCGCCAGGAGTTTGAATTACAGGTAGATAGAAGTCCGTCTATGTCTCGAGGACAATTCTAGCGGTCGGCTACTCCGATCGGTAGTGTGCCGTGGTTTCTCCGATGAACACCAGGCGAATGCAGGAGCACTACCCTAACAAACCGGCCACGGATCGCGCGTGATATTTCCGCTCTCCACTTACACCCCCCTCCACACACACACACACAATTACACATGCACTAAACTACTCCACACATGTCGGTAGACCAGATGGGAGCTTAGAGTTTGTTTCGACTTGGGTGTGCACCGGTGACGAATTAATTGATTAATAACAAGTGATTCCGGGCATATCAACTACTTAGATTATTATTCCCGTAAGTGTAGTGCTTTTTCTTCGGGAAGTGGGGGTGATCTCCCGCCTGATGGCGAGAACCGGCGCCGACCTACCGTCGACTAGCGGGATTTTGCCCAACCAGGAATCTCCCACCAACGAGGCACAGCCCCAGAAAGTACAAGTTCTAATTCCCCGACCAGTCTCCCGGCATGTGTGGTAGTGTAGTGCTTGTCAATGTAAGTGTGTGTGAGTAAGGGGTGCGGATAGGACAGGAAAGAGGAAGGAAAGATTGCGTGTGGTGCTTGGCCCGTTTGTTAGGGTAATGCACCGACAATCGCCTGGTGTTGATCGGGGAAACCACGGAAACCACGATCACAGTAGCCGGCCGCTAGAATTCTCCTCCAGACAGCGACTGAATTCGACCTAGCTGACAAGCTAGTGTCGAAAATCTTGCCACTGTCGGGACTTGAACCTAAGACGCCTCGGTCAGAGGCACTGCAATGACATCATTTTATAAACTGAGCCACCTCTCCCGGTCCCCGCTGACGGAGATACGTAGAAGAAGGAATCTCCACAGGTTGACGGGCAAAGGCGGCGCCGATGTCACGTTCAATCGAGAAAGGAACACCGCCACCTCCAGGCTAAAGTATGATCTACACTAACGTGACTGACCACAGCATGTTTCATTAAAAGCAAGGCTGAAACCACAAGGTCCGCTCTTCCACAGGACTATATATTTTCGTATGTGTATATGTCCAAATTCGAAATATCCTGTAGCGCTATGGGTTATGTTAACAAGATGTTCAGGACGGCTTTTAATTGTGTCTGATATGTCAATTATCTTAAAATAGCTGTTGTTCTTCTACTTAATTAATAAATAGAATGAGTACACTTTTAATTTTCTAAAATGAAAAAAAAACAACATTATTTTGCCCATTTAGATGACTGGGTCATGTTAAAATGAAAAGCTATACTATTGAATATCAAATTGTGCTAATATGAAAGTATGTTGGGGAAACCGGGTTTGGAAAGCAACAGTTGGTAGTTTTTAAATTTCTTCCGCAACGCCGGTTTAGTTTTAACAATTTTGTGTGTATCGATGGAAACTACGTGTATTAGATTACCTTATGATACTTTTAGTTCGTGAATGTTTGGATGTAGAACTATTAGAATTGTTAAAAGTAATCATGTCAAGATGTGCCAACCAAATCCACTTGAGAGGAAAGTTTGGGACTTGGGGTGGATTGGCACTAGCATAAGACCGGTTTGCACACCAGTTTCGTGAGAATGTGTAGGAATATTTCAAAGCCAAAATTATTTATTTTTCATTGTAGTACTGACACAAATAAAGTCAACGTTTTTATCAGCGTTTGGTCTTGCATAACCGTCAAACGTTGACAACAGCTGCCTTGGTAGTTTCAAAGTTAAGTATATAAAAATTACTCTTTACTTTGATTTAATGAGTCTTTTCACTCCTTTTTAATAATTAAAATTCATGTCCTTTTGGGAACAATGAGTACATAACCACATTTAATTGTTTCACGGAAAAAGGAACTGAAATTTACGATAGACGAGGAAGGGCAATTTGCAGGGCAGTAGTGGCCCCTTCTAGAACAATATTTAAAAAAATAAGGACTGAGAGCTTATCACTCGCTTCATACTTGCAGAACGTGAAGCTTGTACCTTCTAGTGCTGATGATTTGAGAAAATATTAAATATTTGTTCTCGTTTTATATCCAAACGTTTATTGAATCATGTAACATGAAGAGAACTTCATTGGACAATTTCGGATACACACACAGATTGTGTTCGCAATGTCTTCAATCAGTCATAGTAGTTGGAGTTGCTAAAATTTAGGAATTTAATGTCCATTCAGTATTAGTCTCTTAGATATATTTTGGCAACAGACTAATGCGTGTGTAGCTTTCAACGTATCTTGGATCTTTTCCAGTTTTACAAAACGTAATTACAACAGCTTTTTTCCACGCTCAGGGAAAATAGTGAAACTTTAATTCTGCATTAAAGATTGCCATCAATGCTACAATAGACAGGAATTTTTACAACCAACCAATTTTATCAACATTTTGATGGTGACGGTATTTATGTAATCAGTTCCAGGTGCTTTCTTAAATTTCTTGATTTCAAAGGATGTTTGAAATTCTTTCTTTCCCAGGGCTTTTATCCAGCCGACAGCTGGTTGCCCTTTACGACCCGAAGGGACGCACATTCGACCATACACTAGACAAACACTTGCGGGCTCCTCTGATCTGGGGTCAGCAGAACGCGAGGCCCTCCGCGACAACACACACACAAAGTCAAGGGACAAACAGCCATGCCTAAGGCGGGACTCGAACCCGCGACCCTTCGGATCGAAGCGCTGAGTCCGTTCTCGCTCTTAGCCACCTCGGCCATCCAGGTCGGCTGTTTGAAGTGAATCAATGAATTTAATGGATAGGGTGGTGAATGAAAAATGGGTAGTGAATAGAGTCGACGAAACATTACTGACATGTTTTGGATATGAATAATAGATTAGATTAATAGAATAATAGATGGCATTAGATTACTATAGTTGTTCCAATTTACGCTACCTCTAACTTCTGTGGATTGTATCGATTTATTCTAATTAATTGGTGATTCTGGGCACGTCAGCCAATCAGGTCATTAGACGCGTACGTGTAGTGGATGTTTTCATCATTGGAGGTGACGGTGATCTTCCCCCTCTGGATGGCGAGATACGGCGCCGACCAAAATCGGCTTGCGGGGATTTTCCTCGACCAGATATCACCCCCGATCGGGACAAGTTCTAAGCTCCCGACTGGTCTTACGATAAGTGACATAGTGTAGTGCATGTAAGTGTAAGTGTGTGTAACGGGTGAAGAAAGGACAAGGAAGAGGAAGGAAAAATCACTCGCGGTCCGTGGCCAGTTTGTTAGGGTACTGCTCCGGCATTCACCCGGTGTTGATCGGAGAAACCACGGAAAACTGCCAATCAGACCAGCCGGCCGCTAGTTCTCTTCCAGACATCGGCTGAATTCGACCTACCTCTAGCTAATATCGAAAATCCTGCCACCGTCGGAACTCGATCCCAGGACCTCCTGGTCAGAGGCTCTGCAGGTTCATCAGTTGATGCCGTAAGCAACCTTTTCAGATCTATAGATTTATATCAGTGAAGTTGTTAATATTGGGCACTCCAGTTCCGGTAAAGCTTTTGATAAATGGTAAAATTAAGATTTTTCGTGAGTGCTATATCTAAGATATCCGGAATGATGTTTGGATTGGATGCATATCTATGGTTAATTTATACCTAGAATGTTGGTGTTACTTGTGGTTGCGAAATTGGATAGCTTCTGTTCTTGCCACGATGTCTAATTACAACCCTTGGCTCTATTTTTACTATTGAAATCCACTAGTAACACAGTCAGGTTTTTATCACGTTTTTAAAATTAATTTCTTCTCGTTTGACATTTCTATCTCTTGAGAAGTTTGAAAATAGTACATTTTATGTATGGTAACATTTTGGATATGGCCATCCATAGCAAGGAGTATTCATTCCCACTCGTGAACATTGTCTAAGTTTGAAAGGTTTGTTCAGGCTTCAAGGTTTGGTCTGAGGTGTAACGTTGAAATTTAAGGTAGCGCTAGAAAGGGTGCAAAAAACAAGTTTCTGTGGTCTCAGTCTTTCTTTAGGGAACCTTGAATTAATACGGGGCCGTCTTTGTATCACTAAATATACGTCTACATGAGTTTTGCGGGAAAGTTCTGTTAGGAGGTTTATATCATGCTATAATAATTAAATTTTTACCATTAATTTCCATTAGTGCTTCGACAGATTCAAGGTTTTTTGGCGTAGGTTTCGGAACTTGCGCGTGTTTAACGTCCTTCGATATAAATATTAGGCAGCTTGTGCACCCTCGAACGCTAGAGCACTATCGATCTTCTGCTCATGTGCAGTTCAAGTGTCGCATCACTTTAGTGCATCGGCGCATGCGCAGAAAATCGATAGTCCTGCCCACTATCTCACTCACAATCTCTCCATTGCCACACCGACAGATGCAACGTGCGGCGTGCTTCTGTCATTACGATACGAGACAAAACTCTATATTGAATTTTTCACCTGGAATTACATGAGTTTCCATGAAACGAGCAATATCAATACGATGATGTTTCGGAAACATTCTAAGATATTTTCCGTTTTTTTTGTTTTTTTAGGCGGTTGGTGTTACATTTTAATAGTTTCTTTGTGACGTCCGCTCCAGGAAATTAATAAATAAATAGTTTAAAAAAGTGTGATAGATTAGCATGTACTCGGCTTCTGACGGCAGGTTTTTCCCCCTTCACGGATATTTTTCTCTGCCGTACCTCATGGTCTCTTTTCTGCGGCTTCGATGCGATGGAGAGACCATTTGTGGTGAAAACCAGAATTCGAAACGTTAGAACGCGGGAGGATGTAGGTACTAGAATGGTTTAAAGGTCTTCGACGTAGCCACATTGTATCAAGTTATTTAATTTGTATATATAATAATTATTTATTCAACAAAATACTAGTTTATTTACCTCTACAATAGTTGCCGTTATTTATTATTAATGTAACGAAGGTCTCAATCTAATAAGAATTTGTGAAACGATAGCAGATACATCTGGGTGATCTATGGTTGATATAATATTTGTCCAGTTATTAGGCAGTATATTGATTGACTATTTGATGCATGGTACTTGGCAACTGTGGAGGGATGTAATGGGATGGGAAATATTTGCTGGATTGTGATGGCGGTTTGGAAGTGACTGTAGATTGTGAAGTATAGGGTTGTTTGGTTTACTGTCATTTGCTTTTTGCGAAATTTTAATACATGACTGTATATATTCTTTATAATAGATATAATCGTTATAATTTGCTGCATGGTACACATGGCACTTATCACATTGTGGTGTGGCGCCTTTAGCCTTTTTGCATTCCTCCATTCCAGTTTGCTTGTGAAATGCCATTAATCTGACAAATTTTGACATACGGAACTCTCTCTCTCTCTCTCTCTCTCTCTCTCTCTCTCTCTCTCTCTCTCTCTCTCTCTCTCTCTCTCTCTCTCTCTCTATCTCTCTCTGGAACTTTACCTTTGTTGAACTTTGATTACATTATGTACTACAAAACCTGTTTAAATACTACATATTTCCAGCATTATTACTGTTTTCTAAGTGTTCTGAACACTGGAATTGGCTTTTCTACTTCTTGTAAAGTCTACAAACACTATCAGATTCGAAGCACTTATTTCATCTTTACTGTCTCTTTCTGTTTAGCTTGAAGGTATGTTCATCATTATCATTAATTCGGGCTTTTGGGTATCTAAACGAGTAGTACTGAATAATTTGTTCATTACAAAATTTTCAGAAATTCTGAAAGTCTTGAATAAAATGTAGTATAGTTTTGACTGAATTGACTGGTTTTGTTAGGCTTAGATGTAAAGTCTACATTCGCTATAATTATTTTTAAATCTGAGATTAACTGAATATAATCATCTACTTCCTGAACATTAATGGGATAGGTTTTTATTTGCACTGGTTCTACTTAGCTGTGCTCCATGGGATCACTTTCAATAATTCCTAATAATTTATATCTAGATGGGACTGGAATATTGGAGCTGGCTACACTATCTCTTCATGGAAGGTTTTGAACTTTTTGCTGCCCGATATACTATCGACGTTAACGTTACTTATTGGTGGATTTTGCGAGGCAGAAGAACCCAGAGTACATAAGCCACTTTGTTCCCTTTTGCGGTAATTGCTGTTGTAGTTGAGATATCAACGGGAGCTGCTCATGAGGCGGCTAAAGCAGTGTCATTAGCTGCAGTGACTGCGATTGGGTTTGCCGCAATTAGCAGTTGAGGGTGCAACTTATGAAGGTGCAGTTGATATAGTTGTTGCTGTTCGAGTTGAGGTTGTAAACGAGATTGCATGTTTATACCTGACAGTGCTCACCTGATCACTTTCACAGTCTACTTGGTTTACAGCGTCAGTAGCACTTCTAATAAATTGCCCAGTTAAGGGGCCTTAGTTTACTGACATTCACAGTAACTCAGAAATTACCCGTCGCAAGAAACGTTACGAAAATAATGTTTTTAAAATAAACCTAGCCCGCTACGGTCTCCGTATCCGACGATCACCACCTTACGCTTATCTTGATTTGCCACTACTCTGGCGAAGGAATATACCCAAACTAACCCCGCTAAGACTCTGCCAAAACCCAACTCTCAGAACCTGCATTAAAAATAAATCTCCTTTCCATACATTCCTAAATAAATTCTCAGATCTCGATCCAAAGTAGAGATATTGTACAAAGATGGTTCTACCACCCTAGTTGCAATGTAAGTTGTATTTTAAGATTATTTGTAAGATTATTGTAAGATTATTGTAAGTTAATTGTAAGTAGATATAAGCAATTATAACAAATGCAGAGTGTACTAACAGTGACCTATGTATTGTTCTATTCAAAAGAAAATAAATAAATAAAATAGAATAAACTCTGGCAAAGGTATGCGCTGCCACGCAGGGAGATGAGCGTACGCTACCACTGCTCAACCACGACTGATCATGGTTTCGATTCCGACCGACTTCGACCGATTCCTAACTCCTCGAAAAAGATTTGGTTCGCGCAGTGGTTATTGCAGGGTACTTTCCAGTGATAATGCAAAAATGTTTGTGAAGGAGAAGCCAATGCACAATAAGTTTCTTGCTATTCACGTAGCGAATAGGCAATTTTGTCCTCCATGTTCATCATTTCACAAAGAATTGGCTGAAGCAGCCGTATGTTATTTGAAGTTTCATTTAAAACGTTCTATTGGACAAAATGGTATTTCATTTTCTATAATTTATTTATTATTAGTGCATATAAAGCACATCTTAAACTCCTGAACCCTTGCTACAGAGTCTGAGGATTCTGAAGCTTTCATATTAACTCCAAAACAATTTATTTTATCAGCATATCGATTACAAGCACACTGCGATATAAAAATGACTTTGTACATTGAAAATATATGTAATGAAATTTTATAAATTAATTATTATATTATCGTTGGGTAAATTGTATGCATTTTGTTTATTTTAAATGAATACCATTTTTTCGTGAATTTTATTGTGAGGGAGACTATTTATTATCTTATAAATATGGCAAAAAATGAAATCAATATTTAATAACCTATGTAAGCAGTGGTAAAGCACCATTTAAAAATTACTCTTTTTCTCATGAGTTTTTACTCTCAGCACAAAATAGCATTGGGAATTCCATAACATATAAATCAGTCTAAATGGTACTCTATCCCTTTTCCATAAACAAAAATAGTTGCCAACTTCGTATATAGAGGTGACTTTAGATTACCGATAGCACAACGATGTGAAAATTTGTTTTGTATTGCACAAGCTCTGCCAATTCTTTACTTTGACAAAACTCATCTGCAGTTGCTGCGTAACCTATTATATTGGTTTTTCAAATGTGGCCGAAACGACAAAGAAGAATTACATGGAACCTAAATTTTGACTCAGGAAAACATCAATTGGAAGACGCATGTAACAATTATATCATACACGTGCCGTCCTAATACAAATTGCTACATAGACTCAAAGATCATACATTAAGTCAGTGGAGTGTATGCACTACATTGAACCAAGAATAAATATTTCCAGATGAACAAGAAGAAAGGATGAGAGAAGAAAATATTCCACGTTTCTTCAAATTGCCTTTCAGTAAACCTCTCATGTACTAAAAATCTGACGGCCAAAAACTTCTTACGCAGAATAAAATCTATGGTTCTACCTCCTGAATATTTGCAATTAATTGACTTTATTAAATACCATCGAAAGTTATGCAAACAAAATTAACATTACTGGACTCGAATAATAGTTGTTCCACACACTGTGAAAGTGGTAGAATAGTCTTGGTATTTCAACAAAAAATAATCCACTTGTGGGGCAATAACGAATTATTCAATTTCCAAGAAATTACGTTACATAGAGAGGGTTTTCAATGCATTATTTTCTCAGCATGACTTGCGCAATATTCATTAAAACACAAATCACACTGTATTTCTATGTAATGATTCTATCGAATCTAATTCATGTATCGTAATACGGATGTTTCAGGATCTCGTTAATAGTGAAATTGTGAAAACAATCGAAGTGTTCGAATGACTGTCGGATAACACATGGAAAACGAAGTGCACAGTCGCTGAGTGTTAAATAAACATAAGTCCTATTGCAAAAAAGATCTTTCTCCATATGTTCGCACAGTAAGGTTAAAAGCCACTGCAAAGGAAACGATTCGTAACGGTATTTATTTATTCATTCATTCATTTATTTTACGTCAAAAAAAAACAGTTCAAACTGCGTATGACGTGCTATCGAGAGAAGTGAATTGTGTGCACATTTTCAAAATTCTGTGATCCCTACACTGTCATATACTACTTAAAAAAACCTCCCATGTAATAAAATCTATTTTCAAGGATAAATAAGCAATAAATTTTGGCTCTTATCCATGTTGTCCTTCGGAATAATACTTCTTGCCGCGACAACATGGAAACGATAATTTGAATAATTGTATTTCCCACTGAATTCTAGAAGACGTGCACAGAAAATGAAGTTACATTTATGTCCAGAAGCAAAACAAGGGGCCATCTCAGCATTTGCTCAATGGATCAGGGAAACTGGACGAAAAACCTGATGGAGATGGGGGTCATTTACCCGGAGGCTGTAGTACAATACTTTTTACAGGTTGTTTATACACATTTATACAATCCAAATGGTAAATAATTCATTATGTATCATTGTTAAAATTAATGTTACTTTTCTTGTGATGCTCAGTATAGTCTCTAATTTTATAGAAACAGTTATGCAGCAGCAACGATTTCACTTGGGATTTAAACTTTTCTATCGAATTTAATCGTTTAATGTCATCTGGCAAAGTGTTGTAAAATAATGTACATGTATTGTATGTGAATTTTTTGTATTGAGCTGTTGATATTGTCACCTGATGAATATGATTTCTACGTCGAGTGTTATAGTAATAGACATCGGCATTTTCTGAAAATATATTCCCGCCCTTAAGCAAGTCATTTGTGACAAAAACAACTGATTCGTAAATAAACAGACACGGTAATAGTAAAATTCCTAGATTAATGAAGAGAGGCTTACATGAATCACGTGGGTGGGATTTGGTTATTATTCGTACAATTCGTTTTTGTAATCTAAAAGTCTGGGAGCTTTAAGATGTATTTCCCCAGAATATTATGCCATATCTCAGGCGGGAGTGAACATTCGCGAAATATACACAACGAGCAGTATGAAGGCTGACTGAATTTGCAAGAATTCTGAACGCGTAGCATAATGGACTTAATTTTGTGTTCAATTCATTTAAGTGGACGTTCCATTTAAGGTTTGTTTGAAATGAGAGACCTAAAAATTGTGTTGCCTTAACATCAGTCAATGGTACACCGTTCATTTTCAATACTTCACAGAATTGTTTATTTGAAATGGAAAACTGCATTAAAACCGCTTTATTTTCGTTTACTATTAATTTGTTATTTCGGAACCAATTTGAAATATCTGATATTGTACTATTTACGGTTTTTTTATTGCAAAGGATGTTCGTATCATCCGCAAAGAGAACCGTTCTTCCGTTTCGAATCGTCGAGGGCATATCATTTAATTAAAGTAGGAACAGAATAGTGCCTAAAATCGAGCCTTGAGAAACTCCACGTGCAATAGGCAAAGAGTCGGAAAGGTACGTACATAATGTTCCATCATTCCAGTAAGGTATTTCAACTCTCTGGGATCGTTGTTTAAGGTACGAACATAACCAATCTAGAGCAATACCGCGGATTCCATATGAAGGTAATTTTCAAAGTAAAATGTCATGATCAATGACGTCAAAAGCTTTTGAGAGATCTAAAAATAATCCAATAGGTGCCTCGTTTTGATCCAATGATGAGGCGACATTTTTAAGAAAAAAAAATATAGCTGTTTCCGTTGATTTTGATTTTCTAAATCCATGTTGGCAATCTGAAAGCGCGTCGTGTTTAGTGAGAAAGGTTTCCATTCGTACGTAAAAAAACATCTCTCTAATATTTTTGAAAAAACCGATAGAAGGGAAATGGGCCGATAATTTTGAATTTCAGTTTTGTTTATTTGAGGCTTAATTTTAGGTGTTTTTAAAATATCTGGAAACGTTCCGGTGCATAACGATGAATTAAATATGTGAGTTAACGGGTGTATAATGGCATACGCACAGGTCATTAACAAAGCATTCAGGAATTTATCTAAACCGGCTGAATATTTATTTTTTAGTTTACCGATTATTTTTAGAATTTCATAGGAAGAAGTTTCGGAAACGAACATCGTGTCTAAAATTTTGGGTGAACTGTCTATTATTGAATTTTGTGCCTGAAGACCCTTAGTGAGATCGGCAGCAATTCTCGAAAAATATTGGTTAAAAATACTAGCCACTGTTGCCGGATCGTTCACTTCCCTATTGTTATATTTTAAAACAACATTCTCTACAGGGTTTCTAGTTATTTGGTCTATTTTTTATTATATATGTCGTGACCGGCCGCACGTAATTAAAAGTGCCGCCACGGAATGATGTCAGTAGGGCGTTACCGTCCCTGGCGGCAGTGGGCAACACCCAGCGCGGGCCTGCGGTGCCCGGCTGAGCGCGGCCGTCAAGCCTGAGCAGGCGGGGTGAAACTCGACCCCGCCCCTACTACGCAGCCAGTCAACGAGCCTACGGCCCGGGGCCGCTATAAGAGAGCCTCGGCGCAACGCTGAGGCAGACAGTGTGCGGCTGCGGTAGTGAGAGTATCTGACAAGTGTTGTGGAGTTATTGTGTGGAGAGTGACGACGACGACGACGACGACGGTGCTGCGTACTTGGACTTCCCCTTACGGCTACTCGGCGACTCGGCAACTTCTGGTATATCTTCTGGTTTACGACGACACGGCTGCTTTCTCTCTGCAAGTTCTCCTGGTTATTCGGCACTACGGCTTTGTACCTGGTTTTCTTAATAAATTTGTTTTATGAACCCTGGTGTGTTCATTTGGATACTTCAATATTCCACATTGCTTTTGTTTTGTTATTCGAGTTCAAAATATCCTGATCGTGTTTCATGGTTTTATCCTGCCTTATGACTTTCCGTAACAATGTTTTGTATTTTTTAAAGTAGATAAGGAAATCTTGAGATACGTTATGACGGTAATTGCGCAACTGGTTTTGACGACTGTGCCGTTGAAACCCACAAAAAGGCGAGACCGCTTTTTGACCGTGGGAGAGGTAAATCGTTTATTTACACGAAACTATTCTTAAGGACCACCAGTGTAAAGTTGTTTCGAACTCCAACACTTTCATGACAAAACGTACACGGACAATACACGTACATTATTTTACAACACTGCCAGATGACATTAAACGATTAAAATCAATGAATAAACGTTTCTTTATCATTAGAGACTATACTGAGCATCAAAGTGAAAATGAATGTTAAAATTCAAAATATTTCCTGTATTATTTACCGTTTGATATCTGTTATTCTAAACAGCCTATAACTAGTATTGTACCTCAGCTTCTACGTCAATGACCATCATCTCGGTCAGGATTTTCATCCTGTTTCCCTGATCCTTTGAGCAAATGCTGAGATGGCCCCTTGTTTTGCTTCTGGTCATAAATGTAACATCATTATCTGTGAACATCTTTTAGAGTTGAATGGGAAATATAGTTGTTTTCCTCAACCAGGTATCTCCCACCAGCGGAGCACCACCCCTGCCGGAAAAAGTTCTGAGTCCCCGACCGGTCTGCCGGCTTGTGTGGTAGTGTAGTGCATGTTAGTGTAAGGGTGGGGATAGGACAAGGAAGTGGAGGGAAATATCGCGTGCTGTCCGTGGCCTGTTTGTTAGGGTACTTCTTCGGCATTCGCCTGGAGTTGATCGGAGAAACCACGAAAAACTACCGATCGGAGCAGCCGGCTGCTAGAATTCTCCTCCAGACAGCGACTAAATTCGACCTAGCTGGAAAGCTAGTGTCGAAAATCCTGCCGCCGTTAGGACTCGAACCTAGGACCTCCCGGTCAGAGTTGCTGCAGTGACATTAGTAACAGTAACTGAGCTACCGCTCCCGGTTACTTAATAAATTATATATAGTTTAATACCTGTAATATAACCTGCATTTCAGTATATAATAGGTTATGAAAATATGGTTTTTTGATTAGGTTATGTTTCATTTATTTTGACGATAGACAGTCGCCTATATTCAAACGCGTCCAAGATTCCAAAATTGTAAATTATTAATAAATGCCCCAGATTTATCTTTCATTATCACGTTTTTGGTGCCAATCGTTCTTACTGTTGCAGAATGAACAGTAAAAGGGGCAAATGGTGTTGGAACAACTCAATTTCAAATACCAGCACTCATATGTAAAGAGTATTCAAATGCGGGACCGATATCAAATGCTATGAAAGGATTTAAAACCACTGGAATATGGTCCGTTAAT
Source organism: Teleogryllus occipitalis (assembly GCA_011170035.1). NCBI lineage: Eukaryota > Metazoa > Arthropoda > Insecta > Orthoptera > Gryllidae > Teleogryllus > Teleogryllus occipitalis. The sequence goes on from BLKR01010233.1 coordinate 24,346, forward strand.
AAGGATGTCATTGAATAATCTTTCATTGCAGTCTCTAAAACTTTCTACTTGTTCTCAGACAGACATATTTGAAAAGCAGAAAACACCGCTTCCTGCAGATCGGACAATCGGCCATCTAACGCGCCCCTATCAGTAGCAAGGAGACATGAAAATCTAAGATTGTTAATTTCTATTGCGAAACTGTATCCAATCCCGAAATTCACAGAAAACGTTAAAAGAAAGACAAAAAGAACACAAAGAGCCGTCATATTATCCAGCAATCCCAACATACTTCACATTGGCTGAAGAAGAAAAGGAGAAACAAAAGCGAAGCTTCCGAGACTGACAAAATAATGGTAAACCTATTTAAAAAATTGCAACAAAGTGAAGACTGGTACTGTAGCAAATGTGATACAAAATCAGGAGAAAGTATGATACAATGTATGAAATATCATCAATAGCCCCACGAAAGTTGTGCTGGGGAATGAGTTCGTCTAGGAAAGAAAATATATTTTTGTGCAGACTGCAACTGCACGAATGGTTTTGAGTTTTTTCACGTTATTTTATGTCCAGTAAACACGCAACCTCAAGTCAACACGTTATCTCAAGATATTACCAAGTTCCTGACGTACAATTTAGAAAAAAACAGTTTCCTAGATTGACGTTTTCTAGAGGTTTAGTGTTTCAGTTTCATAAAGTAGGTGAGATCTGAATAGATCTCAATATATAGTTCTAGTTGTGTTAAAGACCATATTTTGTACTTGTGTTAAATCATATTAAAATGTATTGGTACGTGAAAAATAATTATTTACATGAAAATCCGTTCCCTACACACTTATAATATATTCGTTGGTGAATATGTGGTGAAATTTCTCTCCATATGTTCATGGACAAAAAATTATGATCTTGGTTCCACTACAGGCCCTCGGTGTTTATGACATTATTCTGAGACTTGTGTAAGCTGCCTTGATTGATTGATTGGTTTCTGATCACGGGCGCGTCAACTATTAAGATCATTAGCCCCATAAGTGTCGTGCATGTTTTCATAGGAGGCCGTGGTCATCCCCCGTTGGTTGGGGAGATCCGGCGTTGACCTACCTGCCAATTAGCGGAGTTTTCCCCAACCAGATTTCACTTACCAGCGGGGCACCGCCCCACCAGTGACAAGCGATGAACTGGTAAGCGATAAGCATGTAAATGTGTGTAAGTAAGGTTTGAAAATAGGGCCAGGAAGGAGAAGGAAAGATCGCGCTCGGTCCGTGGCGCGTTTCTTCGTGAATTATTCTGGTATTCGCCAGGTGTTGATCGGAGAAACCACGGAAAACCTCCAAAGAACGACTAGCTATCTAGCTATGTCTAAAATCATGCCAATATCTTTAGATTAGAACCTTGAGTCTTTCGGTCAGAGGCACTACAGTGTCATCACTTGATATCTTGAACAACCTCTGACGGTCTGTTGCCTTGAAGCTGTCACCAGACAATTCGCAGAAGTCATAAAACGAGTGTACGATTTTGACGAGTAACAAACATTCCAGCTAGATCTTAATGTGAATTGGAACAACGCGGGGAAACCTATGAGTCTTACTCCACTTCGTGTTTTCCAGCAATACGCGGAGAGAGCACTCAGGAAATTAGACGACTCTGAATAAAACTGAAGTCCACTAAAAGAAGTGTACACAATATTTTTAAAAACAACACTCTAGTTATTAAATATATACTATAATAGCCTATAGTGTAATTTTAGCGCGTGATATTAATGTAGAATAGTTCCTAATTATGTAAAAAGATCCATAAAAATGAATCCAATAATATATATATTTTTTAAAAATATTTTTTTTTATTATGATAGTAATAATTTCTTCAGAAACTACGGAGAAAATCTCCTAAGATGTGAAACTCCAAAAATGAAACTTTATTTTTCACGCTAACCTCAATTCGCATTTTCTATTAGTCCCTTCAATTATTCTCTATAGCAAACTCCCTTTCAGACTCACATGCGTGTTACGATCTTTTTGAACACACACCGTGGATTTGCGATCCTTTTTGCAATCCAAGTCCCTCCCAGTGAGTTATACGATATAACGTGTCCTTCGTTACTTTCCACGCTGCACCTGCTGGAGGCCTGAAGGGTCTGTTTGTGAAAGCTGACACCGGCCTTTCACCTCGACATTCCCTCCAGCATCCGTCCCTAAGTTACAAATACATTGTAAATGGAGCAATATTTACTCCCAATATCCTGAGATCAAAATTTACTCTGACAAAAAAAGGATGAGGTCATTTGTTAGGTTTCTAGTATTATATTTTCCATTATATGATCACATATCGTCAGGATTTGTAGCACATTGTTATTATATTTTCATTCGTTACAAGAATATCAGCACGTTCTACCATATTTTAATTTGATTTGACGTGATGATCAAGTGGCCTTTATGTAATATGCAATTCATTGTCGAATCGATATTGACTCTTTTTTGTTCACGAATCCAACAAAAAAGTGCAACAATCTCTTTTCCCCCTCGTTTATTCTTGCTCACATCCCTTCTCTTTCTGACGTATGTTTCTCGAGTGCGCCATCTCACTCCACGCGCCGTCACTGCCAGCTGGCGTCCCGCCTCCCTCCCCGCTCCCGTTCCGTTCCCCGCCACCCGCCACTGCGAGGACGAAGACAAAAGAGGACACACACCTGTTCTATTAATGCGGGCTCTTCGCGATTTGAATGAAAACCTGAGTTCCCGGGCGGGATTTCAGGGAATTACGAAAAGCATTTAGTGATTTCGGATTACTGTGCTGGCGGCGCCAGACGCAGCGGCGGGGTGGGGGGAGGGGTCGCGCTGGCGGCAGAGAGGCGACGCCCGGCGCCACTCACCGAAATGGAATGCTTTTATATAAAATCCGAGCGGACGACCCCCGTGGCTCCGCTGTTAAAAGCTCACCGTGCCGCGAGCTGGCGCCGCATCCCCGCTCCGCCCCGCTTCCACACCTCCGTCATCTCCGCCACACGGCTCGGATGCCGCGCCGACCCCGCTTCGCCTCACCCTGCCTCGCTCCACCATTACCTCCTCTGCAAGTCCCCTTCGTCGACGCTGCACATCCACCTCTGCACTCTACTCCGCTCCTCTCTTTCGATCCGTTCCCGCTCCGCCCCCGCTCCGCCCCCGCTCCGCCCCCGCTCCGCCCCCGCTCCGCCCCCGCTCCGCCCCCGCTCCGCCCCCGCTCCGCCCCCGCTCCGCCCCGCTCCGCCCCCGCTCCGCCCCCGCTCCGCCCCCGCTCCGCCCCCGCTCCGCCCCCGCTCCGCTCCAATCCGCCCCAATCCGCCCCAATCCGCCCCAATCCGCCCCAATCCGCCCCAATCCGCCCCAATCCGCCTCAATCCGCCCCAATCCGCCCCAGGCCCGTCCCATCCTGGTACTTCTTGCTTCGCTATCCTCCCTCCTCACTACGTCTTCACTCCCTTCCATCCTGCTACATAGATTTATTTATTTATTTATTTATTTTACGTCAAAAAACAGTTAAAAAACTGCGTTTCACTCTCCGTTTCGCCGCCTCTCCGCTTCGTCCCCTCTTGGGATCGCACCATCTCCGCATCGCCCACATTCCACTGCGCCTGAACTACATCGGCCCGCTCGGCATCGTCCCCGCTCGGCATCGTTCCCACTCTCCATCGTCCCCGATCCGCATCGTCCCCACTCCATGCCTTCATTCTACTGCACCCATTCCGCATTTCCCCGCTTCGCATTGTCCCAGTTCCGCGACGCCTTCGCTCCGCATCGCCCTCACTTCACTGCCTCCCCTTCGCATTTCCACGCTGCGAATCGTCCCCGCTTCCCTATGCCCCCCTCCCCTTCGACCTCGATCCGCTCTTGCTCCATTCACTCTGACCCAACGTGCCCCGCCCTGTCCGTTTGCACACACTCCATCTCCACCTCCCGCCACCTCCGGCCTACACCCCCGCTGGGCCATCTCATCCTATGTACGTTGTCCCTCGTGTCGCCCCCTACATCCCTCGTTCCCCTTCACCTCGCCGACGCCGCCTCCCTGGCCACGGCGCTGGCGACACTTATCAAACCACCGTCCCCGCTGCTTGCCTTCAAACCTCCACCCCGCTGCTTCCCATCAAACCTTCGTCCCCGCGGTTTCCCCTCAAACCTCCGCCCCGCTGTTTCCCCTCAAACCTCCGCCCCGCTGTTTCCCCTCAAACTCCCGCCTCGACGCTCACTAGGTTGCGTCAACCGGCTTCCCACCTCGCAGCGGCCCTTCGCTTTCACCCATTCAACACTACGCTGCTGCAGCTCTCCTCAGGGACGGTTGTGACGGGAGATGTTCGAGGGCATGTGGGTTGGCGGCTCTCCCGGAAACGCATGGGCAGTCTGACTGGCCAGAGTCAGATTGTGATTCTACAGGGCCCCCAAGCACAGACTTGCACTATGGAATAATCTTCTAGAGTTCTCCTAGAAAACAATAATTATAAACACAATAACTCTTTGTACGTATACAAATAAAATATAAGAAATTACTTATGGAGTTGAACATATACAAAATATGACAAATAGATCGAAGCCAAAAAATATGGTTTTGGCGGGTTTCCGTTTTATGCAAGATTGTCCATTTTTTAACATTTATGATGTGGATATTTCAGCCCTGTAAGTAGAAAATTATATACCTTTATTATAATTATCACAATGCATTAACGTATAACGTGTATATGCAAGAAATAGCCAATAAATGAATGTTAAACGTTCTTCATTGACAGTTTCTAAGTTGAAAAATTCACACCTTACTGCCTAGTGGCTCTATCCAGATTGCTTGCTGACTCTTTCAACTCAATACGTCTCAACCCGGAACTATCACTTTCTGACACTCTGGCATGGCCTTTAGCAATAGCCTTCAGCATGGCCTACAGCAAGCGGGTCAGGGAGACGCGTGAATAGAGCATTGCCCGTACACCTTCCCAAGCTCAGAGAGTCGGGAGAGAGGGAATACCCCAACGGCCTACGCCACGGTCGAATTCTATGCAGAGAGCTGAAGCGCCTCTCCTTCGTGCCCGGCGGCCACGACTAAATCGCGTGTTACAGGAATACAGAATTTAAAACAAACTTGTAGATGCATTTATTTCATTCAGAACATTTCGTCTTTCTCTGCCAATTGCATTCAATTCACAAGAATTTCTGAAAGGAAGATTTTCTCCCAGTAGGACATGAAAATCCGTTCCGTTTCCACGTCGATGAGGTTCCGTTTTGTGATGTGTTAACTTCAAGGGCCACACAAAATTTCAGGTTAAGGCAGATTTCCAGCTTATACAGGTTTCGTTTAAGGCAGATTTTTCTTCCTGCATTTCATTTTTATGTACCTAGATTTTTAATTTATTATCTAAAAGTACATTTTGTTTCTGATAGCTTCAATCACATAATTCTTTTTTCTACCTTGTACTTATTCAAGGTCGCTTTTCAACTACTAAGATAATTTAGCCACCACTGTAAACAACATTGGGTAACGGTAACGGTATATGGACACATCAAAGATCCATGCCGCGGGCGATTCGAACCCGCGACCCTTCATGCAAGAGGCAACTATGGCTTTTCAGCCTTAGCGACCTGGGCTATCTAGATTAGAAAATTTGTCGATATCTTGAAAGCTAAGGCTTCGCTGAGCATCATTCTCCTTACTCAAAACGCTTGTCTGCTAACTTTTCTTGGAATAGAGTGGTACGCAAATGATTTACATCCTTTTCATTTTACTGAACGACCGTTATTCTGTACAATTTAATATCATACTGTACCGTTAAATATAAATATGTTTGTAAATATAAGGGTTTAAGGATGTACCATATCATGGGATTTCGTCACAGTTTGTCAACGTTTCGGACCATCTTAGAGGCTGAAAGTACCACTTGAGTGACATTACTCATTAATTTACTATGACCAAGACGAAACAAGAAAATTGAGAAAACGTTTATTTTCATCATAATTCGTTTCATGTTGTTATTTTGAAACATATTTTAACTATGCACAGTTTCGAGCCCTAATGGATAGCGACTCGCGATAGACCAAGCAGATACCATTTGATACTTGCTTGAAGAATTCATGTGCACTCGACTACGGAATGCGATGGAAACCGAATTTCGGAAATGGATGTCTGTGGATAAAAGCATCACAGGACAAACAGAAGACGACGTATGTAAAAACATTACTTCTACACAATCACAACTGGCAGCAGGAGTCTGTGGAGGAGAAAATTACGACGATGCTGTCAAAACATCTTAACCTCCAACGACGGCTGAAATGAAGCTGCCATTATATAGCGATTTGCACATATATTGTACATTCTATATTTATATACATGTTCTGATTTGTCATACATGGCTTATGCTGTATTTATGTGGCATGGTTCATGCTGTATTATTATTATTATTATTATTATTATTATTATTATTATTATTATTATTATTATTATTATTATTATTAAAAATGTGACGACTTGGTGTTTAGCATAGGTAAGTTCATTTCCAGAAACTTTGTGAGTTTAAGATTTATATCAATGATAATCCTCAGAGAAAACCAGGAGCTGACAACAGAGAACTTTTTGACTTATAGAAATTGTTCCTGATATTGTAATGTGATTTTAAATTAATAAAAACATTTTTATTCTTAGTGTAGGTATGAATTAAAGGAAAGAATGAATTTTATTATGAATTAATGTTGTTTTTTATTATAACCTTTAGTAGCTCTTATTTTTTTTTCATTGGATGATCTTCAATTAGAGTTTGACGTCTAACGTTATCAATTGGTTAATGCCACATTATCTGTGTTCCAGAGTCATGAAATTAAGCGAAGTCCACTGTATATCATTCGATTTCCAACACCACTTGGGGACGAGACATTTTGCACAGCTCCACTGCACGCCGAGGCCTCGCGGAAAATGAAGGACAAACGACTTGGAGCCTTCGTTGCATATTCTGCCAGACAAACCATGAATTTATATTCGCACAGAAGAAAAATTGACAACCTTCAGAAAATACTGCAAATTTGTCGAAATGTAAAATTAATATGATACAAAAATGTATTTATTGCAATGTGGGCATGCGCAGAGGTTCAAAAGTGTCTACAGCATATGCAGGCGCTTCACGTCGGTTTAATATAATTAACAAATGGCACAAATGGCACTGTTATAGTAAGTAAAATAAAGGAAGTGAGTATTTCGGTGGTAGCATACAAATATGCCAATTGAAACAAAATACACCGCACAATTCTTTCCAAAACACAATTCACTATTGGCCATATTGGGAATCGAACTTAAATACCCCCATTTAACAAGGAATGAATGTAAACACAACTCCCTTCTATAGAGCAGCCACACTATCATCCCACGCTTCATAAAGAAATTTAAATATGATTCATTGTCGAAAATGCGCTTGTTATAATAGGAAAATTGTACAAGTTCAAGGAAATGTTGAAATTCGTGTTTATGATTTTTTTTAAATAGTCGTTATTTCATTCAAACTTCCGCCAAAAATACTTGCAAATTGAAACATTTGTAGGTACCCTTATTTAAAGGGAAAGTTTTGAAGAACAGATTTTATTAAGAAATGTTGTAGAAATGTTACCACAACAAATGTAATTTTCTGGCATTATTTATTTAAATTGCAACTTTTGCAAGTTTATAAAAATCAGAGACTTCAACGAAAATAAGACTTGCACTTTTAATAATACCATTGATGACGAAATTTGATAGATGGTTTGATAGATTGGGCTACAGGCCCTGAATGAAATCGAAGTAAATATACAAAACACAAAATTTTCTAAAACAATTACTTTGATACTACACGCTTCGAGCAAATATATTATAGATTTTTTAAATATATTCCGTAGAGTATTACTATTTTGTGATAGGCTGAATTTCATGTTTTTTACTTTTGCTACCGAACAACGATAATTTGTCTGCAAACGTATTTATATAAGGGTTACAAAGAGGATTGTCATTACCTTCCACACCGCACTTGCCTGATACCTTGCACTCAACCGTGCAACCCTCAGCAAAGGTCAGCGCCTCCCATTAGTGGAGCTAATGCCCACCCCATGCTCAAAGGTTATAGAAATAGGTTCTCTATGACATCAAATGGGTTGAATTTATAAAATACTTTTTGTTGCTATTAAAATTAACTATTCAAGATGTATGTAAGAGCCCCATTTCTTTACAAAAAATACGTTGCTCAGGGGAGCCCCTGCGCTGAAATCTTTATATTATATTTTAAAAGAAATGTCATAAAATATGTTTTTATCTGAAAATAATTAATCTAATAATATTTATAATAAATTATTTGATTGCAGAAATTGCGAACTAAGCCTGTATTTGTTGATGGGATATTAAGAATGTGTTTAAATAAAAAAGTACATAGGTTCAATTCCTTAAGTAATAAGCTCATTTTCATTTGAATTTCGACAAAAAATATTATTTCATAATTGTTATTTTTATTTATTACTCTAGAGAATTTTTTTCTGAAAGTCTGCATCAGTAGACACCTCCCCCACAGTATCTAGAGCAGACCCTGGGTGAATGTAGTTGAAATTGTTAGAGGAATGATCAATTCCGTGTTTTAGAAACATTATTATAATAATGCTAACTCGTTTTCTCTTTATATTTTGTCTAAAAAGAACCAAATGGTTTGTTTTCAAAACATTTAAATCTCTTCGTATTGAGTGTGGTATTTTCCTGGGAAAAAAGGATTACTAAGGACTTGGGCAGCTGAAAATCACGTTCTTCCAGACAATCTTCAAGTTTTTATCTCCAACGATGATATTATTTTATTTCAGAGTGATAAAGTAATACAGCTCATTAAGATTTCTACGATGCAGTTATTTCTTTTTGTGTGAAGCATTCATCATTTTCGTATTGGCCACGCGACGCTAATTATAGAAAAGAATGCAAAACGCACACTCAAGAGGAAGTATGAGTACTGAGCAGTTCGTTTGATCTGAATGACATTATGTTGTTGTCCAATTTATCAACAAATTTTCACTTCTCAGGCCAGAAAGGTTTGGCTATTATTAGCTCTCACTTTAAAAATCTCATCAATAAATGCCTATAATGTTCTTTTTTACAGTTTGGCTCATGCTAATTGCGTAAATAATTCGTATAAATTTTATCTTATGCCTTAATTTTTCCTTCCCTGGCCACGCGACTGATACAGAAAAGTCAACAGTAGAACTTTATGTCGAGTTACAATATATTATTTTCCGCACCGAAAAAAACTTAATTCATCCATAATATCATTTATTACATAAAACCCTGTGTGAAACCATATTTTGATGTTGTAAGTCTCACAGAAGCAACTTGCCTCCTGTATAATTATTTCTGAATGTAAGTGTAATATGGATTCTCTATCCACTTTGAAATATCTCGCCCGAACCACCTTAAGGGGTGAGAATACAAAACTGTTATTTACAGAATGTCAGTCTCGTTCTTATTCTCAGTATACAAGGCGGAAGCCATGTATATTCGTACCACGCCAGTGTTGTTACTTTCTCGCCCTTACTTCTGATTGATCTAAATGAACCCAAGGTCCTCTGGGTTTGAAATGGGTATTTCGATTTTTGGGGGTTGTTTCTCAAATTCACGAAAATGGCACAATTGATTAATTAAATTTTGCTCTTGTATATAAAATTACGTTTGAGAGACTATTTTTTGTTGAAATCCCTGATTTTTTTAAAATTGTGATAGTTCACATTTTTTGGGTGTTCTCCTTTAATATCAATATTGAAGATAGAGATTTTTTCCAGAATGAAATCTGTTTTTAACGACGAAAGTGTGATAAGTTTTATCGTAATTTGCTGTTGATATTATTATTATTATTATTATTATTATTATTATTATTATTAACGCCATTAAGGGCAAAGGTTTCCTGCATGGTCGTCCAAATCACGTGTCCAAATCACCATATTGTTATAGCGTATGCCCATGTTTAAGGGCTAAGTTGGGCACGTGTCCTCCCCAGCGTCATTTTTGAAGTTCTGCTTGTAGGACGATATCTTTTATTTCTGTTATGTCCATTATGGTACAGGTTTTTACTTGTCTTTAAGTGTGATATTCAGAATCTTGCATTCCATTTCCGTTGGCATCTTCTTAGTGAATTTTTTTGGATTTCAGTTAGCGACCATGATTGTGATCCGTATATTAGAGCGGCGAGTACAGAAGTGTCCATGATCTTGGTTTTTAATGATAGACTTATCTTTTTTAAGTAAAATAAAAGAGAGATTCCAAAATTTCTTTCATACTTCCGTTGTTCTGTGTTTTATTTCTCGTTGCATTTTGTTTTTAAATAGTATGTATTGTCCCAGGTATCATTCATCTACATATTCTACTTATTTTCCTTCAAATGTAATTGGCTCTAGTAGGTCGTTTATCATAATTTTAGTTTTTGATGTGTTCATTTGAAAACCTACTAATGAGCATTTTTCGTTGAGATCTAGTAGCATCTCTTTCAGTGTTTTAGGCGAGGTGGCGAAGAGTTCGATGTCGTCAGCAAAGCGGAGAATTGTTATTCTTCTGTCTTCTAGGTTGATTCCTGCTCTTTTATTCCAGTGTAGTTTGCGGAATACATCTAGTAAACATGTAAATAATTTGGGTGATAACGGATGTTGTCTGACTCCACGCTTCAGGTTAAAAACTTGCGGACTTTTCGGACCTCTTGTATCGTACGGACTTTTTCTTTGTTTTGTTTGTATATCTTTGCTAGAATTCTTATATATTTACCCTGGATGCCTTGAGATGATAGAGCGTCAAACGTGGCAGCATGTTATACACAGTCGAATGCCTTTGAGAAATCAATGAAGGCTACGTAGAGCTTTAGATTGTATTCTTAAAGTTCCTCATTTATACGGTTGATGATTTGCAGATGGTCTGATGTGCTATATCCTGCTTTGAAACCCGCTTTTTCAGGGGGATGTTCTTCGTCGAGTCTATTCATGATTCTTCTAGTCAAACATTTGGAGAATAATTTACACATATTAGACATCAGACATATCAGCCTATAGCTGTCTGGTCTGTCTCTGTTCCCTTTTGAATACGAGCGTTATGATGTTGGATGTCCATTGCTTCGGAATTTCTTCGGTTTCGGTTAAATGATCTTGTTATTTCTGTAACCACTTCTTGGGGGCATGATTTCAGTAACTCGTTTTAACTCATCTTCGCCTTTTTTTCAGGTTTTATTTCTGACCGTGAGTATTTTACTTCACTTATACTTTTGTGTTAAATATAGGAAATTTTTAATTTCTTAAACAATTCTTTTCTCAAAAACAGCTCCAAAAGTTTTCTTTAAATTTTCTCATTGTTATATCAAAGGACGATAAAAATCTGTGCTAGTCTCATTTCCGACGAACTTTCGGAAATTGCAAACGTTTATTTGAAAATGACAATTGAAATTTTATCCTTAAACAGAATCTGTTTAAAAATCCCCTCTTTCAAAATCATCTGTACATTTTTTGAAAAACGAGTAGTTTCCGGGTAATTCGTGCTTGAAAGTATTGCAATGTATATTTTTTTTTCTAAAAAACGCTCAATTTTTTCCTTTAAACTTTTTCCACAATTAGAACAAGACGATCGTGCAAAATTCTGCTTGTCGCACCGTTACTAGCCGGGACAGGGTGCGCTGATGTCCTCTGGAAACGTTGTGGAGGGGAGGATTTCAAGGCCGCGCTCTGCAAAAGATATGCTTTCCAGTCTTGTTGAGTAGTCGGTTTCTGATGGCACGCACGAAAAATGTGTCAAACCGTTATATGCATTGTATCCTAAAACCTTTCTCGAAATTTTGACAAATGAAGATAGTAATCATGGTCATTTTCAATAGAACTCCGCAACCGCACACACTGCTTCAGTTTCCTTAAGGGCGTAATATGCTATTCATGGAGAAAGAATTATCACCCATAGTTTGTGATCTGCATGCTCTCCTGACATGACTCTGTGCGATTGCTTTCTGTGAGAATTCCTGGAACATCGCGTATAAGCGACCTATTACCACACGGAAGAAAAATTAAGGCACATTATACAGGCACAGATCTCTTCAATATCATAGGACATACTTTGGGGAGTGAATCAGAACTTGTTTAGCAGATGTCAAAAAATGCACCAAAACCGACAGTGAACAATCCCAGCAACTACTATGGTGTGAGGACAATTCAAATTTTCCGGTTGCGAAATGCCACCTTCCCTCTTCGGCGATTCTACCGACAGCCCTGTCTCGATTTCCCCGGCATCCGTGGTTTCGTTCGCCGAGGAAATATCCATGACCGGTACATTTATAAAACGTCATACTGTATATGCGGTTACCGCACCACTAGTTCATTTTGCAGTACGCAGTTGTATGAGACCATAAGCTATTTGCGGTACTCGTACCGTAAAATTGCAATTTCCCATCAATAAACTATAACGGAAAATCATAGTTTCCATAGACGAATGCTGAAAAATATATTTTACAACACTGCAGGACCAGTAGGCAAATCATGTAGAGTCAAACGATTTTAAAAAAGAACAATACCGCTAATGAATCATTCTGGTAAATCAGAGATGTTTATGCCATATCCTCTTCTTTGATATAGCTGTTTCCATCGTCACCAAGATCGCAGAAACTTTGCATCTCCCCTCCTTCAACGTTTCAGCACATCTCGTCTGTCCTCTCGTGGCAGCCTGTTCTCGTCCCCACCCCAACACACTCAGGCACTCTCCTTCCTTCTCTCTCCCTCTCCCTCTCTCTCTGCGTTCAGCATCCGCCCCCGCTCTGCCAGGCGCCGCGAGGCACTTGGCGCGCGGCAGCCGCATTTGAGAGTCAAGCGCCTGCGCGCGGAGCCGCAGCAAGGGCGTCATCCGGATTACGGCCGTGCGTCATGCGCGTGGCATTCGGAAAGAACGGTTGCGAGACGGTATGGATGGAGTTCGTGTGGATCCCCGAAAACGGAAGTTTGCCTACTGAGGGATGTTTTCACAAGGTGCATCCAGAAAGTAAGATTCCTTACGTCGTCAACGCAAAGATATCATAATTTTATGTGAACATTGTTGCACATTTTTCTCGTCATTGCCACCATAACGGAGACATTTTTCATAATCTGAGATATCCATTTCTCTCCTTGTGTAGCATATGTCTGCCCCCTTGAATAGGTACTAATGTTTGATACCCCATCTTCAATTCTACGTCACTGGGTCATTCCATACACGAGTTGTAAGTTCTGAATGTTACCTTTTACAATGTTTTTCGAATATCATTATACGATTAACGTAGTAATAGGTAGTTACATGCCGAGACGTGACACTGCTCTCTTGTAGGGATTGGCTACTACAATGAGAGAAATATTTATTCGTTGCACGTTGCCGTGCTCTAATTAGCGACTCGACACCTCTTACCCTTTGATCTAAGGCGATCACCAACGACTTGCGGCTGCCCGGCCGCTCTCGGAGAAAGTCGTTGCTGTTTATATCTGAAATTCTGACGGGCCAACAGGACGCATGCATAAAAGAGCTTTTGGTCCGCCGATCAGTAAAAATATTATCTGGTTTACACATTATATTTAGTTACTACTATTATTAAGCTTTGGTTTCTACAAGTGACGTCATAACAACAACAGATATAGGTGTTTCCACGTAAGAAAAGACCCTAAAAATTCAAGATGGCGGAGTTTCGGCACTGCCAACCTCGTCGAAATAAAACGCGCAAGCGCCGAAGCGACTTGTTTAAATGTACGTAGTGGCCTTCAAAAATCCAGATATGCTGAAATGATTTGTTAATGTTGTTTTACGACTTATAAATCCCAACAGGCATATGGTAAAATAATTTATTTATAATTTATATATGAAATTAGTTTTTATTAATTAATTATAATATTAAATATAATACTTTTAATTAAATTACTTATAAATTTAAAAATATTTGAACTCTCAGAATTAATAAAATCTTATTGAAACTGAAGAATAAATGAAATAGTAGAATGTTATTTTATTATACAATAGGAAAAAAAGGTATAAAAAGGGAATTTATAGAATAAAGATGAAATGAAATGCAAGACTCAAAATAATTTTAATTTTCAAACAGTACACAATGAAGTGAAATAAAACTATTCTTTACTGAACTAGAAATATTTGTATAATAATGGTTTTATGCACGTAATATCGACACATGACCACGATCAAAGCATATCTAAGGAATGAACAAATCTACTGTATGAAAATGACAATGTTTGAAATTTCATGAAAATTGAATTGATCAGATATATGATTTGATATAATGCGAAGGTTCAGTAAAGAATAAACTGATGCACCATGGGTGGTCAATTTTAATGACAAATTGCAAGGAGCAGTCATTAAAATTTCTTGAACACCGATGGTCCACAGCAATTTATTTTCACAAAAATTATTGAATTTTTACAACAATTTTAAAGCCTAATGTCCCTGGGCTTACAAACATTACAAAACATCCCGGCATTTACCTTAAGCGATCGGGGAAAGCAAAGGAGTAAGTATGCTACCATATATATTAAAAAAATTGAATAAAAAAGTGAATTAATCCTCAATTGGATTGTAAAAATATTATCATTAAAAATCAACATTAAGAAATTTGGCTGACTTTACAAATTAATAAACTACTTGAAAATTTTACATATATTGATAGCATACCCATCCTCCCGATCAGGATGACGACTGAGGGCCGATTTCTAGCATGCATACAGAAACATAAGTCAAAATAATGGATACATTTACAATACATCAAATAATATGCATAAAAAATTCCATATTTAGAAAATGAATAATCTGGTAAACACAGCAACCCTGCAACATAGAACAATCAATGCAGTATCTATTGGCCAATCATGATAAATTTAATAAACAGACATGTTATTGTTATAAGATCAAAAATTATTCCTAGGAAATTATGTTCTTGCAATGAAAAACAAAAAAATTCAAAAAGGAATTATCACATTTAAATAAAAAACATTGCTACTTAACTTATATATTACTTCAAACTCCTGCAACATATGAAAAACAAAATTGTCCAGAAGAAAAGTTGGCCCAAGAATTTTTGCTTCACATTACAGTATTCAATATAATATGTAACCAAAAAAAATTTACCTACAAAACCAATTAAATTTTCAAACGTAAATAGAAAATCATTGAAAAATAGCTTTAAATGAAATGTTAATAACCAAAAAGTAATATACCGCATCAGTAGTAAACATTAAATTTTACTCTATATCATGCAAAATAATACCATGAAAAAAGTACTTACTAATTTCACTTAACAACTGATTACCATTTGAACAAAACATCTAAATAAAATGATGTATGTTCTGAACTCCATTATTGCATATCTGAAACATTTATAAATGTAATGTATGTTTCACACACATGTCAAATCTTTGAAGTGTATTCATTTATATCACTTAGCATCCGTACTTAAACTGAACACAAACTCAGAGGCATTGGCAGTAATGATTAATTGTATTACAGGGATAATGTAAAGGAAATTGATTAACTGTTAATTCATTGGGCTTAATTAATGTTAATGAAATGGTGCTCTTAACTAGTGTCTTTAGTTGAATTGAGAAGGCAGGAGTTCACTCAGGATCTCACACTCATATTAAAACTATTAATGCACACTCACTTCTTTCACATTGCAACTGTTTTCAGACCAAAGAGACTGACTGAATCACTGGCAGGAACAATTGACTTTAATTTAAAAATATTAATTTATAACCTGCAATAATCACTTACCTATAATCAAGTAATTCAAGCAATACCTTTTCTGGGGCACAGTGTAACCAAATGTTTTCTTAACTTGACTTGGTGGTTGCTTTACAGAGGCAGGAATTTTATAATTTGAGACACATCTGAAATATTAAGTTACATATTTTACAAAATTATTACTTTTATTCCAAACGCTTTAATGCTTACTCACTGTTTTCACTTTTGCAACCCTAGTTGATCCAAACGCACAACTGAAGCACTGGCAGGAACAATTGACTGTAATGTAATAATATTAATGTAATAACCTGCAATAACCACAATTCCATAATCGAGTAAATTCAAGCTATATCTTTTCCGGGACACAGTGTAACCAAATTTGTTCTTAATCTTGACTGGGTGGTTGCTTTACGGGGGCAGGAATTTTATAATTTGAGGCACATCTGAAATATTGAGTTACATATTTTACAAGATTATCACAGTTATTCCAAACGCTTTAATGCTTACTCACTGTTTTCACTTTCGCAATCCTACTCGATCCAAACACACAACTGAAGCACGGGCAGGAACAATTGACTGAAAATTGGGAGAATGTGTTAATGAAATGAAATTTTCTTCAATTCTCAATGGAGTATTTTCCCGTTCTTACCTGTTCTGTTGCACAGGGGGTCCCAACATGTTCTCTAACAACTGTGGGTGGTTGCATTAATATGTCCGATGTTTCTTGAGATGAAGTTGTGGAATCTCTAATATTTTTTTCAATTTTTTCACATTGAAGATGTTCCTGGGATTGGCTCAAATGGAATTGTGTCTCTTTCCTCTCCTGTGCCTTGTTCAGCTGCGTCAGTTCCACTAGCACTGCTCAAATTTACTACTATTTCTTCATAATCTTCTTCCACTGCCTCTTTTTCATAATACTCTTCAATAATTTTTTCTGCATGTTCCACTGAATTCTTCCACATTTCTGGTGTGACCCTGTTAATGCCATAACATAATTTTCTAGTTTCTTGTTTTACTAATTTTGAAAAAAATTATAATCATAACTGTTATCATATATTTATCATTTTTCTATAATGGTGTATTGAAAACTTTACCTGATTTATTGCCTCATTCCACACAGCTTTAGTTCTCTCCATTCCTTGCCCTGGCCTTTCACATACAGTTTTGTCGTAGTACCCTTTTGAAATGCCCCACACATGTTCAATAGGATTGAATTTGCAATGATATGGTGGCAGCCTCAAAACTGTGTGCCTTTCTGCAGCGAGCATGTCATCAACTACATACCTTTACCAATACATTGCTGAGGTCAGTTATGTATTAGATTTATATATCATTTATTTATCACAAGTGTAGACGCATATATTTGTACATATTTAAAGTATATATTTTAATATTTAATTACAATGATGCAACAGAACAAGATAATATGATGCAAAATATTAATGAAATGTATTCTTTAACGCACTGATATGTATCTTGTGGTACCTTTTTATCCTTTCACAATGTTGGCTCGCCAGGGCAACAAGTGAGATTTTATTTGCAGCTTCTGGCACTCGTACTCCTCGCTGGTTCAGCCATTCCTAAAAATAATTTTCTTTGGTTACATTACTTATTTCATTAAGCACAATAGTTTCATTTCATTTCTGATACAATCAGTTGATCCTTTCGCCACTTTGTTGTTGGATGCCTCTCTACCTGCCTTGAATGGTATGAAGCATTATCCATGACAATGATGCAAGGTCTTAAATTGCGAATGCCAGGAATCAGTTGTTTCTTAACCCAGGATTCAAAAGTAGAACTGTTCATTGCTCCATGATAATCTTGCCCCCTTTTTAGGTCAGTAGCATATATCAGACCAGCACCTACAAAATGTCATGCTTCGTACACATGCCTCAGTTTGTACATAATTAATGCCATTAAAACTGAAAACATTTGTACCTGGTACAAAACCTTCTCTCGTTCCTGCATGAACCACAACTAGCCTCCTTCCCTCTGGTGGTCTTTTAATTACTCCTTTACTGGTGCCTTTAATGGTAGTTGCCATGAATAAGTAGTTGAACCTAATGAAAATGATATTTTTGTCTCATAATTTTTACACATAAGTAATATACATTTAATATATATATTTTCAGTAATATACATTTTCAAAGGGCTCTTTTACCATTCATATAGATCCATGTCTCATCAAGGTACACTACAGTCTTTGGGTTTTGACTTCTCTTATTTTTCATATAGTCTGCCACAAAATATAACCTCTTTACAATTATTTCATTTGACTCACAAATACGAATATTTGGGTCTCCTTTCCTCCATGCTAAACCATTTCCTTAATAATTCTGTACAATGTTGTGCATGACCCTCTGAATGAAAAAAATATCATATTTTCCTTCACGTAATGCCAAACATCTGTAAGTGAGAGTCTTCTGCCTGTTGCAAATGAATAGGTCTTTAGAAAGTCTTCAAAAAGTGAGCCACATACTTCATCATTACTCTAAATATAAAATATCTTACCATTATCAGCTTCCTGGTAAATATATCTGCTAATAGCTTCTCTTGCAAATCCATCAGCTGAATCTCTCACGGTCGTGAACGCTTCCTCTTCTTACTTTTAATAGATTTTCCTGCCTTATAATCCCTAATAACGTTTGCCAGAGTTGTATAAGGTCTCTGTAATATATGAATATATTTCAATAAAATAATTATGATTCACACACACATGTTCATTGTGAAGACGTTCTTGAGGCATGCAATAAAGTCAATAATTATTGTGACATTGATGGCTTACCCCCACAATTACAGCTACCTTTGCAATGACACTGCTCTCAGGAAGTTTCACTTCTTTACGAGAATTTTTCTCGCTCTTGTACTTATAAACATTAAGAAGGACCTGCCTTTCACCACTCGATAAAATCCACTTCCCCTTCTGCTTCACTGGAGAGTTATTTCTGGAATTACCTGACATTTCTAAAAATGTCAAGCCCAGCGCACAATAAGATTTTCCTTAGGAAACAATTCGCGCACTGGAAACGCAAAAACAATGGCTTTTTCAGCACGCAAGTGCGGGATGCGGCTCACTCGCATAAGCTCACAATCTCCACACGTTTTGCTGGTTGAAAACGTTGAAGTTGGCACAAATTCATTTCGCTCGCATGCATGCCAGTCTCCAGCGAAAAAAAAGTCCCTGGCAGCTGTACTTCCATTACGTGGGGAATTTACGTTGGGGTTGGCACCTACTTTCTCCAACTTAAATGGTAATCAAAAGTCCCTAAGTCAATGTAGTATGTATGGCGGGTGGTTTACGGGAGGTTGGTATTGCCAAGCTCTCTGGGTCACATCTTACGTGGAATAAATCTTAGACCAGTGATGTCCGTCAATTAAGAATTAGGCCATCCAGTCTTCTCGCCAATCTTTTGGATTTTGCGTCGATGCTGAGGCTATGATGTCCTTGGTGCAGTCAGGCTCGGCCATGAGCGGGGGTACCTGCGTAGTCCCGGGACTCCAGTGGCGGCTCGGCGGCTCAGGTTGGTCCTGCCAAACCGCCTCGTTTGTAGTGACGTCGGCACCTCAGCGGCCCGACGATGCACAGAGCGGAGTTCAATTTCATGGCAGATGCCCAGAATAATGTGACAGCAACGCCGACACTAGTTATCGGCCAGTCTCCATACTTGGCCAGCCGAAGCAAACAGCCAAAATCGACATCAAAATGGAGTCCAATAGTATGAGCCAACACCAAACAGCAAAAGCAGCGAAAAGACCAAAAGATAAGACCTCGATGATCCCGTGCTCAGCTTATTTAAAGTCTGGCGGTTTGCACCCACCCAGGCACCACGTGATCTCCGGGCGTCCAATCTACGTCGCCTTCTTCGAAACGCCCGAACACGACCCCATTCGCGAGGCGTGTGGCTCGTGCCGACGTCATAACCCATTCACTCCGTAAGAACATTTATGAAGAAAAGGGATCCCTCCGCCTTTCAGAAAAAGTCAAGAGGTTTGACTCCGTTTCAAAGAAGGATCCTTCCCTCTTCCCCGCTGTGAGCACTGGACATGGCCCCCTCCTGATGTCTTTCCGGTCGGAGTGAGAATCGCATTGAGAGGACGGGAGCTATTGTTTGCCACGTTATAGACAGGGCGGACGCAACTCACTCACGAGGTTGCCATTTTGTATCCAAAAACATTTAAAGGCTTCTCACGGCCACATTTGCAGGGCTGTTAGGGCCAGTCGCGCCGTGCTAGAAAGATTGCCCTTCCGCCTTTCACAGAACGTCAAGGGGTTGGCGTTTGTATAAGTAAACATTTGTTGCCCAAAAATTCACCCTGCCGGAAGCACGAACTTTCTCTCACTGAAAAGATGAGAGCTATTGTCACGTGGGGAGGGTGGACGCCCTTCAACCGTCCACCCTCGCCAAGACCCTTCTCACTGTGACCGCTTGTTCTATTACAGGCCACCCGCGCCGTGCTGTTACAATGCGCAAATAGATTTCATAATAAATTCGCCGTTATTCGTAAATGAAAAAAAACTGATGCTCTTCTATAAAATGGGCACATATAAGATACAATGGAGGTAAATCGATGGAAATTATTGTTAATAAATTTATGTTCAAAAGTGATTTATGGTTCAAATTTCATGATGGGACTACTTCAAGTTCTCATGTCATAATATAATGCCGGTTTTGTTTGTCTGTAAGGGCCATAATCGCTTGTACCTGAACTAAAGAATTCAAAACAATGTAGGAACGAATCGATGAAGGGCGCTCTTTGATCGATGAAGGATGGGTACAAGGGCAGCCTTCACACAAAGAGATGAGGTGTTTACGAATAAAAATCTTTGATCATGACACTTTCCTCACAGTCTGAAAAATATCGTGCCAAAATTCTTGGCGATACGACAGCTTGGTTCAGAGGTACGCTGGCCAGTGAACAAGATAGTGTTACTCAGTGCGATTTCAAGTGTTTATAGTAAACAATGTGCACGTTCAGAGCTTTTGCTCAAACGCTGAAATCAGCAAAAAGATGACATTCATGTGCTGTAACCCTTTTGATCTACACAAGCACTCTAATCAAATCGGGAAAAGACTGGAACAGCTTCCAATGAAATAGGGTTGCAGCAAAGGTGAAAGGGACTCTGATACTGTTTGTGACTGAGTAAATGATGATGAAAGTAGGGCAATGGCGATGGCATGATAATAGCAAAGATAGCGATTGGTGATGGATTTTTGTAAACTTTATTCTACAGCTCTATGAGTAGTGTTCAAGTGACAGTGCTCAACGCGATGAAGCCGAAAGTTAAGGGAACCTACCGGAGGCGCTGTCTACCTTAATTGTAGATTGTCTGCTAACCATCACTTTTATACCTTCAAATTATTCGCACATTGATTCACACTATTTTATAAAAATAGAGAGGGAATTTTCATTTATTATTCAGAAATAAGCATTCCGAGCGAATCACAACTTTCCACTGTTTCTTTACCGCTGACGATTTTTGCAGACGTGTGTGCAAACGATATAGTCGGCAAAATTTTCATTGAAGATCCTTTATAATATTTTTTGCCAAATTCTGATTATCAATGCATGTTCAATATATTTTCCAACACTGAATACTTTAGAAACTATTCCTACTCATCCCTCACACACCTACACTTACTTTTTATTCACTACTTTTGAGGCCGCGAAACATTGCGAGTGCTTTTTGAAGAGATTTTGCGAAGAAAACTGTTCCTGCCTTTTCGTGTAGTCTTGTCATGAGAGAAGTCTCTAAAAACGCCAAATATCCAGATTCTTCGCATTCCTCGGCGTAAAAATTAAGAATTGATGGAACTGACAATGTTACCTGTTTGGAGGAAAAGGAAATTGTTTTTTTTTCTGTTTTTCTCTTGGAATTCGTGTGTGTGAACTAAGTTTACGCGCCAGCCATGCTGCATCACAGATCTCAAGTCGCAGCACCAACCTCACGCAATTGAATCGACTGTCAGTGCACTCGATACATACGTGTTCATTACCAGCTTTTTACAGGAGCGAGGAAAGTCGCCACGAAATTGCTCGGCTTCTCTGATTTTCAAGCAATGTGGTTTTGTCATGTCAGTTGAAATAGATGATTTCTGAGAACTTTTCGACAATGGACTGCGCCTTGCACATCTTTGGGTTTGTGTCGTGGCGCGCTCCTTACTGTCACCTTTGGAAGCTGTTCAAAGCAGCTCAAAGCACTTTACATGCAAAATATTTTTTTTCTATCAAGGTAAACGGCGGTTATTTGAGGAAAAACTGGAGCGAGGGACGTGTGAAATGTAATCCCTTTGCTGTTATTGCAAACAGTGGTTATAATTCATTCCATTCAAAAGTACGGCGCCAAATTTGTATTAATTTGGCCACCTACGTGCCAACAACTAGAATACATTACGGCAGATCGGTAGGGAGATTGCAGCTTCTCCCGGCTTGGGTGATGCCACGTCAGCAGGGAAGATACCTGGCAAGTGAAACCCTCTGCGCTTAATCTCATCATTCAACCGGGGAGAAACACCACCAGCTGTCGGTATGAAATATGCACTTTACTAACTGGACTAATGATCAGAGAAGTAGGCGTGCTCGATTGTATCAATCATAATAACTAGGGCCAGATTTTGATGACAAAATATCGCCAAAACAATCAATAAAATGCTCTTAAAATGTTTTGAAAATGTCCTAAAAGCAAAAAAAAGACGTAAAAAGTGTTATCAAAACCAGTTCGAATGAACAACTCAATCTGTTAGATACGTTACTGATGTAATCGAGGCTTCTTTCGGTCAAGTAAACTCATCTTGCAAACTTTGGGTTCGGACTGTTCTTTACCAGAAAATCCCTGTCTGTAGTCATCCCGAAACCACTTAAACCGCCAACAGCGCTGCCAGGCTTCACAGGTTCCTTAGTTTACAATCTCACAATGGCTGACATTACAACTTCTGAGCGAAAAACTCGAATAGGTATAGATACTCAGGAATGCTATGGAGAACATTTGTTGCATCTCGTAAATATTATTTGAAGCAAGTACCAAAAAATGATATTAAAATCGATTAAATCAGCAAAAATGCATTAAAACGACGGGAAAAGGTACAAAACTGACAGTCGAAATCGACGAAAAATGAAAAAAAATAATAAAAATGGGTAATTTGCTTTTGTCATAGCATAAAATGAATTTCTATACTAAACGGCATTTGAAAAGAAAAGAAGATATTTTCTTAAAATCCGCCCCTCATCATAACTAGGCAGCCTAGCCAGCGCGCCCCGGTGCGCGTGAGCTGGTCTGTGTGACAGCTCTCTGATCGAGAGCCTCTGATGGCCATCTGGGGCGACGGCCACGCGGCATCCGGTCCGCCAGGAATGCGCGGGACGCAGTGATTCGAAAGAACGCTCCGACTTCGTCACCGACGAGTTCTTAGCAGGACAAATATGGAAACAGAGCTTGTTTCGTACGCCACGCCCCCTTCAAGTAATTCAACTGCGTCGGCGGTCCAAGACCATACCCTCTGCCTCACGCAGCCAGCCAATGATGCTTATTTATTTATTTATTTATTTATTTATTTATTTATTTATTTATTTATTTATTTATTTATTTATTTATTTATTTATTTATTTATTTATTTATTTATTTATTTATTTATTTATTTATTTATTTATTTATTTATTTATTTATTTATTTATTTATTTATTTATTTATTTATTTATTTATTTATTTATTTATTTATTTATTTATTTATTTATTTATTTATTTATTTATTTATTTATTTATTTATTTATTTATTTATTTATTTATTTATTTATTTATTTATTTATTTAATCTATTTTACGCCAAAAAACGCCAAAAACGTGTTATGAGGAGAAGCGAATTCTGTGCTCATTTTCAATATTCTGTGATCCCGGATTCTGGGATCAAGGATAAATAAACAATAAATTTTGGACTCTTATCCATGATGTCCTTCGTGGAAGGAAAATACTTCCTGCCGCGACAACATGGAAACGATAATTTAAATAACTACATTTCCCACTGAATTCTAGAAGTCGGGCACAGATACATTTATGTTGCATTTATGTCCAAGCACAAGTTACATTTATGTCCAGATGCAAACCAAAGGACCATCTCAGCATTTGCTCAATGAATCAGGGAAACTGGACGAAAAACCTGATTGAGATAGTGGTCATTGACCCAGAAGCTGCGATACAATACGTGTTACGTATTCTTTAGAATTATACAGTCCAATAAATAATATATTAAATATCTGGTAAATAATATATTAAATATCACTGTTAAAATTCTGCCATCTCGTAGCGCAGGGCAAAGTCGCTCGCCATTCACCAAGGAGATTCGGGTTCGATTCCCGTCGAATTTGATGTGATATTTGTTCCAACAAAACGAGTTTGGCTGCTTCACAAGGGCTATTCCCTGTGAAGTGTCCTAAACCCTACGCCTATCCTTATTCCTTCCCAATTCTGGCCGCTGGGTGGTGGGGGCACGTACGCGGAGATGTTACCTGGCGGTCCTCTTGCGACGAGACGTGACGGACAGAAATATATAAATATCTAGAGTAACGGAGCATTACTCCAGATTAAATGTAGAAAGTAACGGAGGATTACTTCAATAGCGCTCAACACCCAAGAAGGGGTTAGGAGACGCGTTGCGTCGTGAGTTGACGCAACAAACGTAAAACAATTAATGTTATTTTCCTTGTGATGCTCAGTATAGTCTCTAATTGTATAGAAACAGTTATGCAGTACAAACGATTTCACTTTGGATTGAAACTTTTCTAACGAACAATCGTTTAGTGCCATCTGGCTGCTTCCACAAGAGTCGTCAAATGAAAGTGGAACCGCTGAAGCAGTGGTTCAATGGTGTCAGCGTGGTAATTACGAATATAACCAGTGATACAAAACGTAATGTATGCGTTGTTGCTTTGAAGCATGGGCGTAAACTACAATCATAGTTGGGGAAGAATGCACAAATTCATACTATTATATGCAACGTGAATTTTTTTTTTCAAATTTCTTAAGCTATTTTCATTATCATCGTGTCATTACCATCATGGGATGACATGATCGCCATCATGTCAGTCATGTCATTATCGTGAATTTTTTATTATTATCATTATATTATTATTATTATTATTATTATTATTATTATTATTATTATTATTATTATATTCTATTGCTTATTTTGAAAAAAAAGGAGACTACTCTCCGTTGAAAGTTAGCCAGTGTATGGGAAGAACCCCAAACAGAAAATCGGGGTGTATATGAAGCTCAAAGGTAGAAGTCCCACTACACATTTTGCTTTGCAAATCACTAGTTACGTGCCCAGGGGACAATGTATTACTAAAAAGTCTCAGGTAAAAATAAAACGGACTGATCTAATATTGACAACTACGGCTAGAATTACCCGAAAAAACGAGTTGAGATATCTAAACAACGTAAAATTGGAATGTAAGAGGCTCCTCACATAAAGAGGTTGAACTTCAAAGAGAACTTAAAAATAAATGAATGTAGAGATTGCTGTCATCTCAAAAAGACTAATCTGAATAGGAGTATTATGTATTACTGTATTGTGAAGTAAGCATGCAAAAGCGAGCAGCTCCAGCATTTGATGCTTTTATCAAAAACCAATCGAAGAAGAGGATTGATAGCTACAATTTTGTATCTGAAAGGATTTTAATCTTAAGGTACAAACTATGAGAGAATATACAACTCTGATAGCCATAAACGGAGATGACGTGTATAGATACTACAAAGTGCTATAACACTTTGCTTAAAAGTATGAACGAAATACACCCAAATTATTGTACAATAGTTCCAGAAGACTTCAATACCGGCATTGGCAATTTTCCAATAAAATGTACGGAGTACGGAGAGAGAACCGTTAATGAGAATGGCCATCTTCTCATAGATTTTACCACTTTTAAATATTTCGAAATATCCAATACCTGTTTCCCACACAAAAATCTTCGTAAGTATAACTGGAATGTCAGATGTTCTCGATTAATAATTGATTATCTTTTAGTAGACGATAAATGTGAAAAGCTAGTCAGAAAAATACAAGATTATTCAGAAGTGACGTGTGGGTGACGGATCTGACGATTTCTTGTTGATGTCACAGGACAACCTCCCAACCAAATCAAGAAGAAAACAAAGAACAAATCAAGCCTCAAACGGAACATTTAATCCATATCTATATGTTTTCTTCAATATGAGAGCATCAGGCTTTTCTAATTTGTCGGTCGAACCAAAGTGCATAAATGAAATCAATAATGAGATGAAGTAAACCAAAGATCAACTGAAGTATTGGGAACAGGAATGAAAATATCTAATATATGTGTTCTACGGATATGGAATGACACCATCGCTAAAATAGTTAATGACAAAAAGCAGGCGTAATAAGAGACCTGAATTTAAAAACTAACCAAACCAATTTGGAATACACGCCATGCTGTGCCACAGCATGGTGAGTAAACAATGAAAGGTAAGGGATGGTAATGAAGAGTAAAGGATAGAGAGTAAAGAAAAAATTAAATAATAATAATAATAATAATAGTAGTAATAGTAATAATAATAATAATAATAATAATAATAATAATAATAATAATAATAATAATAATAATAATAATAATAATAATAATATTTATTCCCAACTTCTTTTACTGAGATAATGTCCATTGTTGTTTCTTGGAATTACTAACCATAGATAACCAGTTGTGATATACAATACTGATACTGAATTTATACTGATACTGATACAATACTGAATTTATAATTATTATCTGTCTACTTCTACATAGTATTTTTGTGTGGCGTGTTTTTTAACAATATTCTTATTTTTTAACATTTACAATCTAAGATTTTGTGAGTATACAAAATAAAAAAACCTAGCTTTAAATCATACAATAAGTGAAAATTTACAGAGATGCAATAGGTATATTTCTTTAGAAAAACATATAATTCAATAAATAAATTTATTTCTAATTTATACAGCAAACAGTTTTAAGCCAATATTTCAGTTAACTTGTTTATTTCGTTATCATCATGTTTTAAAATGCAAATTTTTATGTGTTTGAAAATATTTAAGGACACACTATTTTTCTGTACGCAATCCTGATTCCTGGAAGTTCTATTGATTAAAACCAATTATTGGGATGATGGCAACTACTATAAATTATCAGCCTTTTTCTTTCTCAAAAAAAAATTAACATGATTTCTAACATTTATACACATTCTAATTTGTTCATTAATGACATGATCAACGTTTTTTCTCTGTACAAACATGAAGGTCCCGGACGGCTTTGACTAAAGTTCGTAAGCTTACTGCGACGACTTCTCAGATGCATTCTCCGATGTCTTCGGTCTCGACGTCGTCCGTGGAATGTCCTCGATTTACCTATTATTACGGTCTTACCAACTATTACCACTTACACCTAATGCCACTTACCACTAGAATAAATTAAAAATGTTTCCGGAATATCCTCAACTATTTGGTACTTTATAAGACTTGATAATTTCCATTAAATCAATAAGTGGACGCGACTCGCCCTAGCTGTGCTTCGGATGAAACACCTACGCGCGACTATCTTCAGTCAACGTACTGGAAGTGACTCCCATCTAGGGAGCTATCCTAACATCAATCCCTTCGAAACACCGAGTCTATTAGAATTCGTCTCAAATGACAATCACAAAAATTACCATTATAATTCATTGTCAATAATTACTTCGTCTTTTTACTCTGCACAATGCCAAGCTATCAAAACTAATCACAAGTTACTTCACTATCAATTAACTAATATCCAGTCAATGCTTAAAAAATATTCGTACCGCGCCGATTAGTTTCGATATGTTTAGTTCAATAGCATTCTAGAGAGTGATTTTCATCTTACAAAATCACGGCATTCAATGTCCTCCCAACATCTTTCGCATGTAATGTCTTGGGGGCCGTGACTCTCCAAATGAACGGCGCCATGACAACAATAATACACTTTGTTTTTTGGTTTTCTTAACAACGTGTATTCTTTGATTCCCGATCCTGCACACAATCCCATCTTATTACGAACGCTTGATGCCGATTTTCCCCTTTAAATTAAACCGGGGGTTCTTGGTTTATCAAAATTGACATATCTTAAAGGAAGAGAGGGAAGCAAAGACATTGCAAGTTTTAAAAAGTGAGAGCGGTATGACTAACAACTGTAGGGGAATTTGTCTTCTCAACAATAGCCACAAACTATAAGCCTCTCGGAAACAGATTTAAAGCTATATCCGAAACACTGCTCTCGGAAGTTCAACCTGCTTTTAGGCAGAGGCGATTCTGCCTGTATCTAAGATAATGTTATTCAAAGGCATAGACCCGGCAAGAGCAAAAATACTACTTGAAAATGTTAATTTACAACAAGTCTGCAATTTCAACTAGATTGCAATATTTCATACACGAATATTAATGATTGTGTCCTATTCAGGGCACTCCTGCGGTTCACTTACCCTCCTTTCAAAATTAATACCAATTTTTAATGGCTTTAGTAACAGTTAATATAGGGAAAAATAGGTTGAAACAACTTGACAAAATGGAGGAATGTCGCATTCCCAAAAAACTTCTCTTCTGCAGACGTCAAAGAAGATCAAACTTGTGACGCCTCAGGAAATGTTGGAGTTATCAATTTTAAATTCAGTATTAAAATACTCGAAACATGAACAAATAGATTGTTAAAATCTCTGAATCTGATGATAATGTTGATGATGATGTAAAAGAAGAATATGATGAACGCTCACCCCTTACTTACACACACGTTTACACGTTTGTTTCCAGACACTTCGAGAGTCCTGGTGGCATCTCGCGGCTGGGAGGTACCTGGTTGGAGAAATCCCCGCAAACTGGCAGGTAGGTCGGAGCCGGATCTCGCCATCTAGCAGGGGAAGATCACCGCCATATTTCGCGATTAAACAGACTGAACTGACTAAACTGGTGACCTTCGTAGTTGACTCTTCCGGAATAACTAATCAAACAATCAATCGGTATTGCGTGCGAATTGTTCTTTAACTGTGCCAATAAAGCCAATAAATAAATGTGCCTTTCAAACGTGTTGGCGAAGGATCCTCACTGAAAGGTGTGCTAGGATAAAGTGGAGTGAGCTTGGTATGTAACGGCTTCTTCGTTTCGATTTTTCTTTCTTGGACGTCTAACATGCCACTGGACTCTCCCGAGGAATGTATTAATATATTTACTGCAAGGCAACTCGAAGTGCTGCAGATATAAATAAAAACAAAACACGCCTGAATGATTTATCTGTGGCCGTCCTTGGAGAGTCTGAACACAGAGAGCGTAGTGTGAACGCCTCCAGACAACCGCGTTCAAGTCGAGAAAAATTCGTTCTAAACAACAAACTAATGATCAGTCACCCTGGTCGAAAGAAGCGGCCCTCGGGGGCTCTACGCAAACGAGCAGGCTGTCCAACTTGCTGGGCTCAACGAATTACTCTGCGCTATGTTAGCCAGAACCCGCACGTGATGTCACGGAGAATTTTGAAGTAGAGGCTTCTTATCTTCACATCCTCTTTTATGGATTGGAACGAAACAAAAAATGTTTCCTAAACATTTGAATAACAGGAGAGGTTTCCATGCCGCTTTTTGCTTTGCTGTCTTGTAAGAAGAGAAATATTACAAAAGTGCGCACGAAAGGCGAATTTTCGCCTTAAAAACTCTTTTTGAAGAGCCCTTATAAGTTATAAGGAACTAGTTGTGCTAAAAGAGCACGTACCTTCTCGTCCGTAAGTTCAAGCAAAATTAGGCAAAATGTAGTCGCATTTTCGAAAAATTGTACATGACCTTATTTCAAAATCTATTTTCAAGGACAGATTTCAGTAAGGGGAAAAACCCTTTCTTTATAATTATCGTTATAGGAGGTCTCAGATAAAATTTTGAATTTTTACAATTTTCGAAAACTGAAAACTTCAAAAATGTGACCTGATCCGTTTTCTTAAGCATCCTTCACACTATCCAAAAAACTTTAATCCAAATCAATGGGGTCATTTTTTCGAAAATTTGGAAAATGTCCCAGAAGCTTCATCCAAAGTACCCCCAAAATTAAAATATCGGTTTCAAATTCAAAGGGCCGTAACATCAGCCAGATCGATTGCCGAATATCAATTTTGGGGAAAATCGGCTGAAGGGTTTAGTCGAATGCATTGTTCTCAGACGGACAGACCGACGTTCTGCCGTCAGTCGATTTTTCGGTATCATTATCTACACCACGTGTTAGAAGATATTTTTCTAAAATTATCAACTGGATTTATCCACTTTTACCGTACTAGGGTCCTGTAAAAAGAGTTTACTGCCGAAAATTCGCCATTTCTTCGAGGAGCATTACATATCTTCCTCTCTACTGCGTAAGCGCTCAAACTTATGTTCCTATATAAATAAATTACTACCTCTAACACGGTGTATATTCAGAACTCATATTTTCTGGATCTTTGATATCGAAAAACCTATTGAGGACCAAACGTCCGTCCGAGCGTCCGACAGTCCGTCCATCAGTCCGTCTGCCTGTCCGCCACATACGTATCAAACAACGTAAAAGTGGATGTAGTCCCATTTCCAGCGAACTCTCTGAATAAAAAAAAATAAAAAGTTTGTACTAAAGAATTGCAACACTAAAGTTTTTGTCTTAAATGAAGTCTGTTCTAAAGAGTCAGATCTTTAGAAAAAGTACATTAAAAAAACTAGTAGTTTTCTCGTAAAGTTTGCTGCAATTTAATGCAATTTATAAAGAACACTGTCAAAAACCTCTCCAAAATTTTTCTTCAATTCTTTTCCACAGATAAGCAAAAGGACGTATAAAAATGGTGCATTTCTCATTTTCGTTGAGCTCTCTATTTTTTTTAAAAATTGCAAAAGGTAGAAATAATGCAAGAAAGTATTTGCTAAAATAGCACCATTAGTTAGTTTTGCGAAATCCAACGTAGCATTAACATTTTTAGGAGTGAAATCTCAAAATAATATTTTAGTTTCGTATTGTTTTTCTTGACATTCTTTTATCACAATATACTAAGTAGTTAAGTAGCTAAAGAAGGCGAAGTATGCAAAGGGAAACCGTTAAATACATCATACTGTCACTTAAATCATTCTTCATATCACCAACGCTCGAAAAAGCTAAGTATCAGTTTCCCACAATTGGTTGCTAACATCATCAGACCAAGAATAATCCCACGATTGCACACTTAATAAAAGATTGGGGCATCTTAGTGTGATAACTATGTTCACGAGCTGCTCAAAATTATGCAAACTATCTGCCGTGAAATATGCAAGAAAATATTACCCAAAATTTGCACATAAATGTTTAAAATATGTTTTTGTTATAAAAACATGTATTTTGCGATGACAACTTTTTATTTTCTCGAAGTTCTTCCTAACAAGAGAAAGTGTGGTTAACATGCGCTGGATAAAGACAATTTTTTGACCTTTTTTTTCGACGGACTCTTGTAACGGAAAAGTGGATAAATCTTGTCTCTATCCGCAGTTATGCACTTCCTCTATCACGTTGTAAAGTCAGAATACAAGTTGTGTGTGCCCTTGATAATGAAGTATCGGTTCAAATCAAAAGGTCGGTCGGCTACGTCTGTGGCCAACGCTAGCGCCAAAACCGTTCAGCCATTTTCTGCAAAATTGACATTCTCCGGTTGATCTGCGCCAACTTGCAGCGCTCTGAGTTTAAAACGGATATTTTGATTTTTGGAGGTACTTTACACAAATCTCAACACCATTTTCATAATTTTCTCAAAAATTAGTCCAATTTCTTTGACATGACTTTAGCCTTGATTAGCGTAGAAAACTCTTAAGAATGGCTTGAACCCTTTTCCACAGACACAACAAGGGGCGCTTAAAAGAATGACACTGGTCTCATTTTCATTTAAGTCTCTGAATTTTTGAAAATATCAAAAGTTGGAAATAATGCGAGAAAATATGTGCACTCGTAGAAACACTAGTTTTTATCCAGTGAAACAAGCTCTAAGCTCCTGATTTGCTTTCCGGCATGAAAGGTTGTGTAGTGCATGTGTGAGTGTGGTGTTTGCAATGAGGGAGGAGGGGAGAAAATGAAAGAGGGAAAGATCACGCCTCTTTGTTAGGGTACCGCTTCGGTATCCGCCTGGTGTTGTTGGGAGAAACCACGGGCAACTGCCGTTGTAGCGGCCGGCCGCTCGTAATTTCCTGCGTCGAGCGGCCCTCCTCGCGCTTCACGCAGGCCCCGCTCACAGTAGGCGCGCACACGTGGAGAGGGGGGAGTAGCCGGGGAGGAAAGAGGGGGCTGGAACAGTTGTATTTGAAGAGGTCGGAGGTGGAGAATGCAAGCAAATAAAACCAATATGGACCCGCTTCTAGCTACTGCTCGGCAGCGCCAATTGGTTGAAAACATAATTAGGAATGAAACAATTTTCATCGAAGTTGGAGACACGAGCAAAATCATTCCGTTTTTATCAAAATGCAGGACATGTGTTCTTATTCAGTTTTCACTTTCAGTATGAAATACTTCTTAAATTATAAGTTACAAGAAAATTACAAATGAAAAAAGGAGAGATGACTGAACGGACTAGGAAAGAAAAAAGAATGGAGAGGGAAGAGAATGGATAAAGACGTAAATAGGAAAATAATTCAACAATAAAGTATTTGAAGAAGATTGAGGATTTTAGATGCATTCTATATAAAGTAGGAGTGTGTAAATTAGACAAACGAAGAGATATGTTTAGGTGTGGTAAATAAGAGCAGAAGAAAAAAAGAGTTTAAATATATATTAATGTATTAGATATAATACGGTATAGCCATATCAGTAAGAAGATAGGAAAAGAGGTACACGAGAATAACTAAGTGGGGAGTTGATAGAGGGAAAGAAGAGGAGATGTGCAGTAGCAAGTAGATAATGAAGGAAGTGGGATTGGGAGACGACTAAGAATCTGAGAGTAATTTGAAGGAAAGTGTAAATACAAGGATAGTTTTTAAGAGAAAATCATGTATATTTGTTGTGATTACGAAACCTTGAATGATAAAGATAAATGTTTCTGTTGATATAAGGACATCACATAAAAGGTGTAACATAGTGGAAGTAAGATTTATTAATTTATTGAACGTCAAAAATAATTAAAAACAGTGTGACGTACTATGGCGAGAAGTGTATTCTGTGTACGTTCTCTTAAGTTTTGGAATCCTTTCCCCAACCCATAAATAAATATGAATACAGGAGGAATCGTTTTTAGCAAGAATTAATAAGAACGTTTGCCTTATCTTTGCAAAGGCAAATTAACTACAGGTTATGCCTGTTGTCCCTCGTCGTTGCCTTCGCGAAGGAATCGACTTATTGTCGCGAAACCTTGGAGAACGATAATTTTAATAATTTTTATATTCTCCATTGAACCCAAGAAAACACGCACAGTGAGAAAAATTACATTCATCGTATGTCCAGTAACCGAATAAGGGACTATCGACATAGAACCCGTACAATGTTTGTTACTGGCATATTTAATGTATTATACAGGCCAAATAGTATCTGAAATATTAAATATTATTTTTAAAATCAATATTACTTTTCTTTTTGATGGTCGGTATTGTCTTTCATTTTATAGAGTTTTGTGCAGCTGATCAAGGTAAGATACCGGCAGTGTGTAAAGCAGGTTAAAATTTGATTTAAAAAAATGGAGTGAGTGGTTGGATTTTTAAAACTGGAAGGGAAGAATAATCTATACCATTCTTATTGGTTCTAATTCTCTAGATTAAATTATTTTCGTGGTTAGGGAAGTTTCATTGAAGTTAGATAATGAAAGAAAATGTAATAGTAAAGAAGAAAGCGGATGTATAGTTAAGTTAGGAATTGTGTAAAATAGAAGAGAAATGTGAAGTTTTTTTAAGGAAAGATGATAAAGACGAGGAAATTTGTAAAATTAAAATATCGCGAATCCACAATGAAATTTCGAAAGGATAGTATATTGTTTATAATAGACTGAACTGAAATTACAAATATTAATAAATATATCAACTGTTATAATAGGAGTAAATTACCATGATGTAATTGCACACTTCACCAAAGATATTACTACTATTAAACTCCGTTGACACTTTTTTGTAGCGGTTAACGATAAATTATTGTTGAAAGGATAGAAAAGTGAAAAGCGTTGCATTAGACTACTACAGATGTCATGTTATACGATATTAAATAGATTAAATGAATGGTGAAACGTATTTTACCGTAGCGCACCTAGCTCTGACCACTCCATAGCAAAACACAACAGATAAGTAAGCATTGTCATTCATCACACGCAATGCACATTTCAAAATAAAAAAATCTACATATAAATTTTGTAGCACAGCGGAAAGGATAACATACGCAACGAAAATGTACAAAACATAAATCCGTATTAATACTGCTGCGAGCTGCGTTAAATGACATATCAAATAAATATGTATCCCCATTTTATTTTGAGTTTGGCTTTTTGGCGGCGAGAGCATACAGTCACGTAATGGCAAATTTAATAAACAAAATTACATCTCCAACACGTTGGAGTATTGATTGTATTAATTAGTGACATGAGACGAGAGTAAGGAAGAAAGGAGAATGAATTTCCAGTTGGAGAAGAAAGAGTAAAGGGATGGGTAGGAAGAAAAAATGGTAGACAAATTGCGAGAAGATATACATGAGTTATTTAAAAAAATATTAGGATTTGTGGAGAAAATCTGTAAGTAATGTGATAAGGGCATGGGAAGATGGAAGGAAAAAAGGTGGGAAATAAAAGACACGTAACGAAAGGACTGTAATGAGGGAAGGCGTCATGGAGAGAGCAGTTGGCGAGAAGGATCATGAAAATGGGAAAGAGCTATAAAAGTGTTCCGTGGGAGTAGATAATAAGCTTAATTGGAAAGAAAAGGGTGGATGGATCGGGGAGAGAAAGAAAGCATTGCGAGGCGTAAGAGGTCATGCAACAAATGCATATACGCCATTGGAAAGGTGAAGCAGATCACTTATTTCGTTACGAAATTATTCAATGCGATAGGGGAGTTAATGAAATTTGCCAATTCACTAGAAATGTTCTTTTGAAGACTTTCTGGTAGAAAAGACACGAAAGGTATTTAAACATAACAAAAGGCACCCTGACATTCCTTTCCCTCATGTACATATAGTTTACAATAAGGAGGTACATAATGTGTACGCACAATTGAGAGGTAGATGATTTTCGGCATGTCGTTGTATGAAGAGGAGAGACACTAAACGACGATATTTCTAAAAGTATTTGTTGCACCGCACCCAAAGGAAGAGATCCGAGATGAGGTGGCCGCCGGTCGTAGTATGGGAAAAAACGGAGGCGACGGAGGTGAGCGCCCGAGTGGGGTGGAGCGGGGTGGGGCAGGCTTCGGCAGGCGAAGGCGCGTTGTTGGGGAGCGGGGAAGGGGGCGGGGCCGTGAACGAACGTCAGTCGTAAATCTCCCCGGGGCGGCGAGGCTAGAACCCCGGCCCGCGGCCAGCGCCGCTCCCCAGACGCACCAGCGATATTTCACATCATAAAGGGCCGGCAGATATTTCAGGAGTAGCCCCATGGAGATTTAGAATGTATAGAAATGTGTAATTAATTCCGTAAAATATTTCATTATTAAAATAAATTAGAGGGCGCAGCCGCGCGGAATAGAGAGGCGGAACAGAGCCGTCGGTGGGCGGCGGCCAGCGAGCGCCGCGTCATAAACAGCGAATGGTTGCTCGCCGCCCAAGTTTGGAAGTTTCGCCGGCGCGGCTGATGGATGCTGGCCCGAACAGGGTGGAGCTGGGCGCGGGGCGGGGCGCGGGGCGGGGCGCGGGGCGGGGCACGGGGCGGGGCGCGGGGCTGGGCGCGGGGCGGGGCGCGGGGCGGGGCGTGGGGCGGGGCGCGGGGCGGGCCGCGGGGCGGGACGCGGGGCGGGGCGCGGCTGGCGAGGGCGGGGCCGGCAGCCTCCCCGCCCCCGCAGTTTATCACGGGGACCTCCACGCCGCCAGCGTTACCGCCGCCTCCGCCGCCACCGCTGTTTGTTAGGCGACGAGATGGATCGGGAAGGTAATTGGCGGCTTTGGAAAGCCTTCATCGTGGCTGAATCTCCGGCGATCTACCGGTGTGCCGGCATCTCCTTTTCTTTTTTCTCTTTTTTTTTTCTTTTGACGGCCCACCCTTCCGTCGGCCCGACCCCGTTCCCGCCCCCGCCCCGCCCCGCTCTCCCACCGCCACCCCCGTGGGCACCGATTCTTCCTGCAGCTCCGCCCCCACCCACGATCCGACCTGCCACGCCCCAGCACCATCCCTCCATGTTTTCTAAAGGGAAGTCCGCGGACGAGGGGTTTAAAGGAAATGATTTCTCGGATTGTCCATAAAGCCTCTTATTCTGAGGATTTATTACCAGGACACGTTCCTCTTGACCTTCCAAAATAAATTGCCTCGATGATGGTGAAGTCTTTTTTTCCCTTTGACCCCGCTCACAAAGCTTCTCGAAATACATGGCGTTTCCGTCTCAACGTACTCTTTTTAAATTAGGGAGAACAACGTTTAGAAATTTTCTGCTATATCTTTATCATCGCAATTGATCTCGTGTCGGTCAAATTTACGTATTTCATGCAATTCTTCCATAACACACAGTGTTCGACTAGTAATCTTCGTGGAGGCGCCGAAAGGGGGAAAGCCCGTAATTTAGAACCTAATAAAACACCGCTTATTATTTTTGAATACATTTCAGGCTCACAAGTATGAGCTTTTTGGGTGTAGAGGGCCCAGTACCCTGTTATTGGTGCTTCTTATGTATGCAGCGCGTGCTTGTTTTGTGATACGAATAATTGATACGGGAATGTAATAAATAATTTCCACGGACAGGTCCTTCACCGCCGCAGCATTGGCACTCCGCACGTGCGGGGCGCTCTCTCTCTCTGTCTCTCTCTCTCTCTCTCTCTCTCTCTCTCTCTCTCTCTGGTGTATGGTCTGTTCAGGTCAGTAGACGAGTTTTTTGGCACGTTCTTAATCTGTTGAGCATCGATGAAGGTAGCATCGCTCCGCGAAAGGGGTTCTTCCGCCTACCACCTGGGTGGGAGCGACAGCTGACATGCTTCTAAGTGACAGTTCAGTGCGTGTTGTTAGCAGTGACAGATGTTTTCACTAGTGATTGACATTGTTCCAATGTCTTCTAAAAAGTATGTTGTAAGGATGGATTCAAATCATAACGAAAAGCATATTACAATCCGTTTGTGAGCGAATTTTGTCATCGAACTAATCAAAACGGTTAGGCCATAGTAATACCGAGTTTCAAAGAGCCCTCGTCGTTTACTTTCACCTGGTGGGGAAAAACTGGAAAACCGACGCATAGTTCGGCGCCGGATCTTGCCATCCAATGGGAGAAGAACAAATGCATCACTACCCACGGAAACATTCACTACACTTACGGGACTAATGACTTTTGCGGTAGACGCGTCCGGAAACATCAATCAATGAATTTAAAGAATGTTCGTTTAGTGACAGGTAAATTGACCAGCCCCCATTCTAATGTATTTATGAATTATATTTTAGGATATTATATGAAACTGTTCATCGTAGAAAATGTTCATCGAACCAAGTCGTATTTCATTCTCTATCTTAAATGCCCAATTGCCATCAAATTTACGGATTGCCTAACTGGTGAGCCATGTTTGCATTTTTCTCTTCCAAGAAATGTTGCATGGAGGCATTTCTAGAGTTAGATAATACGATGTGATGATAATCGTAGCCACAT
This sequence comes from Teleogryllus occipitalis, assembly GCA_011170035.1. Classification (NCBI taxonomy): domain Eukaryota; kingdom Metazoa; phylum Arthropoda; class Insecta; order Orthoptera; family Gryllidae; genus Teleogryllus; species Teleogryllus occipitalis. The sequence goes on from BLKR01010233.1 coordinate 61,789, forward strand.
CAGTGGCGCAAAGTATTATTGTTGTATGAAGGTATCTTGCGATGAAATTCAACAGAACAATGATGAGCTTTCTATACTCCTGCCTCGTACCTTCTTTGTTCATTGAAACAGTCACATTTTTGTTTCAAAGAAGTGCTTCGCCTAACATTTCGGAACTCTGGATGGCTTACGCACCGGGGAAATTTTCAGTTTATTTCGAAATATATTCGATGAGGATTTGGAAGAAAAATATTCATTCATGATTGAAACTGACGACTTTCAAACATCACATTCACACTGAAGAAACGTCGTGACGCTCATCAACATTGAAAGAAACATTATTGTAGTAATTGTCCATCAGGGAAATCCTTCAGAAAAAAAGTTATTACAAAAAACTCTGTGTAAATATCCTTGATAAAATGATTTGGCTAGAAGACGTAAATATTGTAAGATGTAAAAGATGACATTTACTATTGTTATTACTACTTGTTATTCATACCTGATGGGATTTGGAAATAAGAAATTGTCGGGACTTTGAGGAAGTCACTCCAGAAAAGTTAGCCAAAACAAGTGTTTCCAAATGAGCAGAGGAATTGTCACTTTCATACGCATAAAATATTAAATTGATTCAAGAACAAATACAAATAACTTGCAAGTAAATAAATGTAAAATACAGGTGCCTGGGCAAAAAGTTCAAGAAATGTCCTATTTACACGCATCCTTTGGAGTGGAAACCTTAATTACACTTGTTTTTGTTGTTTTGTATTCCGGAATTTCGTATTCATTTCTCAAGTCTATTAAGTAGGGCAAGTTTTATAAGGAATGAAGAAAAGTTCATGAATTGTCCTTTAAATGCATTAGCCGTCAAAGTGACAGCTCGTGGGCAATCTTGGTAAATCCAATGGCCAAGCGTTCTGCTGTTAAAAACCTTTGCTTGTATTCTGACTACATAAATACACTGACATCACGCGAACAATTTTCAGTTGGCCGAATGAGAATAATAAGTGAGAGTAAAACAACGCAAGCACAAGTTAGCCAACACTCAGGAAATAAATGTCGATCATTTCTACGTGTTAATAATCAACCACGCCACCTCTCCGAATTTGGTTTGGAATTGATGAGGAAGTTGATTCCTGAACGCATGATGTTTCTGCCAGATACACGCAACGCCTTCAAGTCGAATTGCAATAATATATAGATTATAATAATTACAGAGCCTCTCTCGCTCGTTCGCGCAACCACCGTCTTTATTCCTTCCATTGATTCTCAATGTCATTCAATGTATATTCCAGACCGCAGCGGAATTTCAACATTAGATAGATAGATACATAGATTGATAGATAGATAGATAGATAGATAGATAGATAGATAGATAGATAGATAGATAGATAGATAGATAGATAGATAGATAGATAGATAGATAGATAGATAGATAGATAGATAGATAGATAGATAGATAGATAGATAGATAGATAGATAGGATAGATAGATAGATAGATAGATAGATAGATAGATAGATAGATAGATAGATAGATAGATAGATAGATAGATAGATAGATAGATAGATAGATAGATAGGTCGGAAAACGTGCGAACCTGCAAACCTCAAAGTTCGTCACCCAAAGTTTTAAAGTGTTTTTGACGTTAATAAATAAATAAATAAATAAACAATTATATAAGTAGATATTTCGATTAAATTATAATGATTAAATTATTATATTATATTATATTATATTATATTATATTATATTATATTATTATTATATTATTATTATATTATATTATATTATATTATATTATATTATATTATATTATATTATATTATATTATATTATATTATATTATATTATATTATATTATATTATATTATATTATATTATATTACATTATAGTATATTATATTATATTTATTAAAGAAATAAATAATTAAATAAATTTAATACATTAGTGCCCTCATGCTCTGAATCCTAGGTTTCCGTGGTTCGTTGAACTAGTACCAGGCAAATGCCGGGACAATACCCTAACAAACTGGCCATGGACCGCACTGCATTATTCTACCACTTGTCTGAAGACCAGACGGGAGGTTAGAGAAGATGCCTCCCTGGGGAAAACTCAGTCTGGAAGGGCGGTCGAGTCAACATCGTGCTGTACGCAGTGACAGTATTCGTTGTACGTGGAGAGCGTGCGATTTTCTTTAGTTTGAGTGTTACTAGTGGACATTTTAGTGAACAGCAAATACTGCAAAAGTAGTATAAAACTGTTTTATTTTCCTCCCCTACGGGGGGATAAGACGTGAAA